>JAQIXW010004510.1:0-11487 GCA_034700685.1 Willowsia buskii
TCGCCCAAGTATTTTCTTTTGTCGAAAGCTGCTCTCACTTCTGTAAGCGTTACGTTAGCAACCTCTGCAGCGACTTTTGTTATGTAAAAGTAGCCACTGTGACAACTTACAATGTTTTGAAATATTTTATTTCTGTTGCTTAAATTGTCACACGTCTTGTTAAAAATTACACCCTTTAAATATTTTCCACCACCTATGCCATACATTACGCCGTGTAAACTGTATGAGCTCTGATGTTTTCTACAAATTTGCTTTGCGATGTAAGCTTGATTTCGTGTAAATGTGAAGGAGATATAGCCTATACTTCTGATATTCCCTGTTGAAGATGGGCAATTATAACAATATACTGCATAAATATTTAGCGTTTGCATAAGACCATTAAATTTGAAGAAGGCAATGTCTACGAGAAAAGGAGAAACATTTATCCTCCCATTTGTTTCTATATTCAGGCCATTTTGAAAACGACGGAATATTTCATTCTGTTCGTTTTCAATGTTGATGAGCACAAGAGCGTGTTCAGATTGTCCGTATCCTGAAGCATCAATAAATTTTAGCGTGCTTTCAAATGAAACTGGAAACAATACAAGAATATTGTAAGGTTGATGAAGTCGAAACAGAAAGCGCTGATTTAGAGAAAGCATTTTGGTGAGGATTGCGTTTTGTGATCCGAGGGATTCATTTAGCAGGCCAAAATGAACAGTCCAAGTGTTTTTATCATTTGGCATTGCATACAAACTCTGATTTCTATTTTCAACTATCACGCTAACAACACAATTTGAATGTGGTTCTACGGATTTTACCTCCATAGGACGAAAAAATAGAAACAAATTCAAGATGATCCAGTCAATCGTCTCCATAATGATTTGAAAATCAAAATGATTTGTTTCATTAGTAAATTGCCTTAAGTGTAGTGTAACGCGTAAATAGCTGTTGCCGCTGCGTATGAGCTAGAGTGCTTAGAAATAAAACTTTAAATATGGAATGGACTTCTGAAATTGACAATTTTGCTAATTTCCAGATAATTAGTTTACTCACTACAACAATTGGTACAAACGAGACGTTATAATATACCGTTGTAAACCTGTCCCGACAAGCTAGTAAACTACCAAACGCTTTTTCCTATCTACCATTGGCCATTGAATATGTCGCGTGTATACTTTGTTATACGAATGTATGTATTTCGTTTTTTGTGGTAATTTTCTGTTGTGCAGTAATGCTCTTTTTGTTATGTCTGTAAACTAGGATTATGCGTCCCAACAATAGAATATTTATGATTAAATTTATAATCTTATCATAATCTTGTGGGAATTTGGGGCAGAAATCCTTAGCTTAAGTTCACCAATATACTATCCAAAGCAAATACAGTTAAATTTATTCTCGAATATTTGTGAATGTTCTATCGCTTTGTTTAGTTATTATATACCCTGTTAAACTTGTACAGACATGCGATGACTATATTCGTCTCTATTTATTAACGTTGGCCTTGGATCCCAGTGCTAACTTTGTTCTTTCTCGTAAAATGTTGGACATTGGAAGGCCGAGCTTATGTCAATGTTTCTACTTAGAACGGTTTGTTAACTTTCAATTAATTTTAAAAATAAAGGCTATCTGCCCTGTACGATAAGTAAGCATGTCGTTATTTGACAAACATGTTTACTTCCTTTTTGAAGTAGCTTAAAAATACGATGCTTAAATAGTTGATCATTTCAAATTTTTGGTTTTGGTATTATGTTTCTGTTTCATGACATTATGGAACCCAAGCCAACTCAAGTATTTAGTTTAAAATAGTTGCTGTTGGCGGTTGACAACAAGGATGACAATTTTTTATTCCACTATTATTACATTTTATTCTTTTGCAATTTTTCACAATTTGTTGTGCTAATAATATATGAACGCAGCAAAATAAAGTAAGTAAGTAAAACATGTAAAAATATTTAAAATTATGAAACTCCAGCTGTAAATAATTCTGTTTAAAAACTTGCTGTTCGAAAACCTTCTCCTAACCCCATTTCAACATCATAGTTATCACCCATCATGCTCTTATCTGTCATTTTCTCCTCTTCATTCTCAGTCTTCCTCTTTCTGTCCCTCCTTCTCGAGCCCTTTCCTCCCCTCGCCTTCTCCTTGTCCCATCCATGATGCCACACCCCTTCAAATGCTTAATATATACAACACATATAAATTCATACGTATTTTTCAAAACCTTTGTGAAAAGTTTAATTTTAATTGCAGTAATTTAATTAATTCATTTGCAATCTACCTATACATTTTCTTAATTGTAACGGATTGCAATTTCGAAAGAATATTTCTAAAAACATTAAATCCATCTGACAAAAAAAGCATGACAAATATTTTTATCTTTGAGTCATTCTCTAAGTTTATTACATTACTGCAGCGATATCTCTCTAGTAATAAGAAACAAATCAAACACAACGCATAAGCGGTTCCTAGTTGCATAAAAACATTTAAGCAATCAGCCAGCTCCAACGGATTCCATGCAAACATTCCACTTGTGAAGTCTGTTTGCGAGGCTGAGGCTGCAATTTTTGGTGCATTTTTTATTTTAATTCTCGTGAAATATTCTTCCTTCCACCTCTCGAACAAATGGGATGCAAAGGCCGCACTAACGTACCAGTTTAAAGCTTTTTCGTATATCGATTTCTTTTGCATACCAAGTGTATTTTTTAGAGGTATTTCAGCCGTTTTGGCGATAAATAGATCCTTAAATTTAGGGTTCTTAGCTTGGTATGTAGAAAGCAAAAGCACGCTCGAAAAATGCAAACATGCTGTTTGCTCATCTGCAAGTGCTCTTTGCATGCACGAAGTTAGTTCTTCCATGCTATCTTCCCTGTATTCCCATTCCATCGAGATGCGTTTTAAGTATGGGTTTGGTGACTCGCTAAAGATAAAATAAAGAAGGCTTTTTGGGTGTGAGTGCAATACCTTCGTGTAATTTGGAGTAAATTGACTCAGCTGCGTAAGACTTGTGGGGAATTTTGAAGGCTCTTCATGTGTCAACTCACGAACCAAGTCCCCCTTGTAAACCTGACCAAGAAAGAAAACAGTGAAGAACCAGAGAGCTATAAGTATTCTGTTAACAATGTCCTTCGGTTCCGGGCACGGCTGGTCAACAATTACTTTTAAGAATCTTTCACAAATTTTGATGCTGCATACTAGCTTGTAGCACTTATGAGCAATGTTATAATTATTCACTGAAGTCAGCAATACAAATATTGTGAAAACTGATAACAAAAGTGGCCATAATGTTAGAGGTAATGAGCTCGCAAAAGGTCTCCACACACGATATGGTTTGGAAGGAGCTAAGCAGAATGTAATGTGGGATTCGTGAATGAGATTGGAAAACGAAATGAAAGGATTTCGATCAACTGTTGGAGTAACACTTGGTACTAGATCAGCTTTCTTGCTAACCAAGTCTCCCACCAAGCCTGTCCAAGACCCATTGTCGGTTTGATAACCGTAGGCATATCCGGGCTCAATGAATTTTATCGTTGCATTTGATCGCCTGCCAACTTCTATCAAAAACTGGTAGTCCACACCGGCCACAATTTCATTTGTTCCTGCTTTAGATGTAATGTGAGGTATGTCCAAATAGAACACTTTTATCATTCGTCCGTTGAATACAGTAGTTTGTTTAAAATTGTCTAGAATGTGAAATGAATTGTACTGAACTGTCTGTGAAATTATATCATAAGCCAAGCATGTGCTGCTATCATTTGGATGTGGAAAGATAATAACCTTTTGAACAACGCTATTCCTAATTTGCTTGATTAGGTTAGATGCAGACATAAGCGAATTTGTTATGAAAATGTACTTGTCCGACGTTACATCTTCAAAAATATTTTCAAGATTTTCTAGACCATTAGGAAATACCACTTTTGTAAAGCAGTTGGAGTAATAGTAGCGTAATCTTGACTTCACGGTTTTGATTTTGCTGCTGATGAAATTTCCTGGCAAGATCAGAACTGGTTCTGTCGGGATTGGGATATTATTTGTATTAATGCCACCGTAGAGGCTGAGTACACAGCGGTGAGTAGATTTCCTGTTGTGATCGTAAACATGGCTTAATATTTCTGGTAAGATTGTATCAATGCTGCCAGTTGTGGTAGTTATACTGGAAAAAGTATTGATGTATCCACCATCCGTCAAGATGATTAATGCTGACAGGGAAAAAATGCTATTACGCACCAAAAATCTTGATACATGCATCATTTTATTAAATTCTTTATCTGAAACGTTTTCAGTTACAAATCTCAACGTGTAAAAGTAACTATTAAAATTTCTGGTTTTTGCTTAATATACTTAAACTTTTTCTAAGACATCAATACAAACTGGGATATCTTTTCATGACAAATTCTTGCTGAGACACTTGGTTCAATCTGTGCGAACTAAAAGTGGATGTTTTTGTACAAAATCAATAGTTTCATGTAACTATTAATTTTGAAACCACAAATATTAATTAGTTTTCGACATCGACATTAATTAGCTTTTCTGAGATTCCTTTTATCTTACCATCTCGTTAGCGAACCAAATGTGTATACTTCCCTATACACATGTTAAGTAAGATTGTATTTTTTAAGCAGAAACTAATTAAGTCCATAAAAGCAATAATAGTATGTTATATTAATCGTCATGTAACTGGCCGGATACATGTAGGTATTAGAACTCGAAGATATTCGATAATGCTGTACCTACATACATACATTGGCCGAATTTCAAACGTTTGTCGTGCTCTCTGCCAATGTATTTATTGTATGTATTTTAATACCCCAGAGAAAATAAGATTTTTAATAATCTAGTTCACCTTCTTGTGAAAGTTCGAAAAACACCCTTCAAATACCATGTTTTGTAGAAATGTGCGAATAAAATTTCTCAGAAACACATGAGTATTCAAATATGACATCAATGTTCGATACATATCACATTGTTAAGCTCATCTATGATCTATCTACAAATTTGTTTCAAACTTCGAGTGACAATCTCGAAAATATGTTTTAACCTCGTGCTTTTGAAAACATACAATCCATTAGAGAAGAGCAACACACAAAATATTTTAATCTTTGAGTCGTTCATCGTATTACCGCAGCGATATCTCTCCAATATTATAAAACTCATAAAACAAACCATATACGCAGCAAGCAGATGTACAAAAATGTTTAAAAAATCAATCAGGGATAATGAGTTCCATGCAAACATTCTTCTTGCCATGCCCACTTGTGAAATCACTGTTGTTATGTTTTGTTTGCCCATTCTTTGGAATGTGGCAAGATCTTCTTTATTCCAGTTGCTAATCAAATGGGATGCGGTGGCAGCACTAACATACCAGTTTATGGCTTCCTTAAATATTGATTTCTTAACCATGCCAAACGTGTTTTGTATAGATAGCTCCGTAGTTTCAGCTACATACAATATCTTGAAATTTGAGTTCAGAGCTCGTAACCTCAAAAGATCCCTCAAGACGAATATGCATGCTGTCCGCTCATTTGCAACAGCCATTTCCATGCACGAAGTTAATGATTCTACGTTAACTTCCCATTCCATCGATATACGTCTTAAGTATGGGCTAGGCGACTCACTAAAACTAGTTGAAAGAAGGCTGTTATTGTGAGTTAGGTGCAAAATCTTCGTGTAGCTTGGAGTAAACCGACTTAGCTGTTTAAGGTTTGTGGGAAATATTGGAGGTTCTTTATGTGTCAGCTCACCCACCAAGTCCGCTTTAAAATTCTGACCCAAGAAGTACACAGCCATGAACCATAAAGCCACAAGTATTCTATTCGCTATGTTTCGAGGCAATTTGCACGGCTGCTCAACAATGGCTTTTAAGAATCTTCCACAAACTTTAAGATTCCACACGAGTCTGTACTGTTTATAAGCAACGTTATGAGTATTTACTGAGGTCAACAATACAAAAATTATGAAAATTGAAATCAAAACAGGCCATACTATTACTGGCAATGAACTTGCAAACGGTTTCCACACACGAAACGGCTTAGGAGGAGCTAAGCAGAACGTATAATAATCGACGGTAACCAGATTAGAAAATGATATGAATGGATTTCGTTGAACTGTTGGAGTTAAAGTTGGCGCTATGTCAGCTTTGCTTTGAACTAAGTCTCCTATCAAGCCTGTCCAAGAACCGTTCTCAGATTGATAACCGTAGTCTTGCCCACGCTCAATGAATTTTATCGTTGCGTTTGATCTTCTGCCGATTTCTGCTAAAAAACTGTATTCCGCACCGGACACAACGCTTCCTTGTTGGGATATTCTTTTGTAATTAGCGTGATTAAAGCCTACGTAGAATACTTTTAATGTTCGACCGTTTAGTACACTCGTTTGTTTAAAGTTGTCTGAAATGTGAGCAGAGTTGCAGTGAACTAGCTTAGAGTTTATATCATACGCTAGGCATACACTGTTATCATATGGATGGGGAAAGATAATCAGTTTTTGAACCACTTTGTTCTTTATTTGTCTGAAGAGTTTTGATGCAGATTTAAAAGATGTTGTTATAAAAATATATTTATCATTAGTTACATCTTCAGAAATAGCTTTCAAATTTGCTAGACTACTGGGGAACACAACTTTTGTGAAACAATTAGAGAAATAATAGCGTAAGGTGGTCTTCGTGGTCTTAATTTTGCTGCTGTTAAAATGCTGAGGCAAGATTAATAGTGGCTCTGTTTGAAGATCAATACGTGTATTAATCAAACCGTGAAGACTTAATATGCACCGGTGAGTAGATTTTTTGTTCCAATCGACAACACGACTTATAATTTCTGATAATTTTGAGACATCATTTGTATTACTGTCTATGGTGCTGGGGTCAATGTTTTTCCCAGAAATATTGATGTTGGCACAAGCCAAAATGGCTGATATTAGAAGATTGAGTATACAGTTATGTTCCCACAGTTTTTGTAAATTGATCATTTCAATTTCGATTTCAAAAATTTATAAAACTAGTAATTATAAATATAGCTTGCACTTGTAAACTTGAACTGTCTAGTAATGGCATGAAGCTCCGTTTTTTAACTTTGATCTTGTTTAGCTATTTGTATTTGACCTTAAGTTGGTGCTGGGGATCCCATACTAATTGTAAGTATTGTTCCACTCAAAGCACTTACTTTAGCTTACAATAAATTACCAGGGCCTTGAAATTGCAAGGCAGCAGTAAAAAGCAGTTTAATATATGTGGATTAAAATAACGCAGCATTTAAAAATATTTTACCAGCCCGCCCACCAAGTGATTGATTGATATCTGCGATATATAACACAAAAATTAAGAGGAAACTATAATTTCAAATTCCCTCATTAACTTTGAAAAATAGTGTACACATATAGTTTATCATGCTGAACACTGATATTTATAGATTGCAGTCATAAACTCATATTTTGGCTATATAGCAAAAATTAATGGGAAACTATAATTTTGAAATGCATCCAATTACTTTGGGAAAAATATACCCATGTAATTTATTACGCTGAACACTAATCTTCATTAATAACATAACATATTATGTAGTTGAAGTTGATATTTGTGCTACATAGCACAAAAATTAGTAGGAATAGGAAACTATAATTTCTAAATTCATCCAATTACTTTGAAAAATATTACACCCAAGCAATTTATCATGCTGAAAATTAATATGTATTAACTGAAGAGGTATTAAGTTACGCTGTATGGCACAAATATCAACTAATACTTTATATTATTAATGTATTTTAATGTTCAGCATGATAAATTACATGGGAATGCTATTTCAAAGTATTTGGATGAATTTCGGTGTTTGACAGTGTTAAATTTTGGGTGTGTTTTTGTTGAGATGAGAAATAGTCGGTGTGAGGTAGATGAGATGTTGATGAACCTGTTGTAGCTATAGAATATTTTGCTTGTCCACTTCCGTTTTGGATTGTGTCAAACGTAAATATTTGGTACAATTCCAATGTTCCTATTGGCTGGAGTTATGAAGCCCGAGCTAATTTCAGTTTCTAATTAGAGCAGTTTGTCACCTTTCAACCCAGTTTAAAAATAAAGGCTCATGAGTAGGCTATCGGCTCTGTACGATAAGCAAGCATATCGTTTTAGACAAACATGTTTACTTCTTTTTGAAGTAGCTTAAAAATTCGATGCGTAATAAGTTGATTTGGATGGTATGTATAGTTAATGTTCCCCATTATGTTTCAAATATGAAAATCGATTTGTGTTTTTATTCTAGTAAAATTTTCATATGTTATCGTTTTTGCAATATTTTTCTTTAAGCGTTGCTAGAGCTAGCACGATTATGATTATGTTTTGAAGAGCTTTAGTTTTTATGTTCAGTGTTGGTTTGGATTTTAAAACATTTTCATAGTCTTATAGGAATGCTTGAGTCTGCCTTATATAGTGACATACTTATAATATAATCCCAATTTGAACAGCATTTTGTATTCAATGTCAATGGTCCTCTAGGACAATGTAAAGTAAATGCTGAGTCTTAAAACTTTTATTTCTACTTCCCTTTAGCTTTTTAATATCAACGAGAAAATAATTGGTGTCATTTCAAGCACAGATTTTTAAATTGTGACAGATAGCCTATCATAATAATTAGAGGGTAATATGGAGAAGTGTAATCAATAAGATGAGAATTCATAATATACATTAAATTTTGTGCATGAACTTATGCAGAAAGAATTTTGTAATAAAAAATAAAAATATTTGATGTCGAATAGTTCAATTTACAAAGATGAATTGGTTTTGTAATGCCACTTCCGCTATTCTATGAAAAAAAAAACACTTTCTATTCTTTGGGCTCTCCCAATATCGATGCCAGACCCTATGGCCCTATGACAATATCAATAAAATTCAGCGAAGTGAAATGAGAAAGAGTCACACTTTTAGCCAAATTAACAAATAAAAATATTTATTTTATGCATGTTAAAGTTGAAAATTATGATACTGTAGCTGAGGGTAATTCTGCTCGAAACTCGCCTGTTCCGAAACCTGTACCTGATCTTGCTTCTGGTCACATGTCCTCTCCTCCCCCACAACCCCCTCATCTTCATCCCCTGTCGTGCTCTTATCTGTCATTTCCTCTTCATCCTCTTCCGCCTTTCTCTTTCTTCCCATCCGTCTCGAACGCTTCTCTCTGTCCGCCTTCTTCTCTACGTTCTCCTCCTCTCCTTCAACCCCCCTCCCACACTCTTTCAAATGTTGCCCCAGCAGCATCTTCCGGTGAAACTTCTTTCCGCAATGGGGGCACATCCAGTCCCACTCGCTTTCCGGCTTATGAGTGGAATCGAAGTGGTACTTGAGACCTGTGTTCGTGAAGAAGCTTGAACCGCACTGAGAGCACACGAATGCTTTGTACCTGCTCACGTCATGCTTCCTCTTCATGTGGAGCGTCAGATTGTGCGCCCTCTTGCACTTGATTCCGCACACTTGACACTGGAAGGTGCCCTCTTCATGACTGGTCATGTGCTGCTTCAACCGGGTACAGTTGGAAAATCTCCTCCCACACAAGTCGCAACTCCACTTAACTCCCTTTCCGTGGACCACTTTCTCGTGTCGCCAGAGAATCTCCTTATTCCTCAGCCTTTTCTCGCATCCGGGGTACGTGCAGAAGAAATAGTTGTCGGGGTTGTGTTGTCGCCTGTGCCTCTCGAGCAGACGCTCGTCCAAGCATTCTTTACCGCAGTACTCACACAGGAGCTTCGTACGCGGGTTTGGCTTCTCCTTTGGATGGTTCCTCCGTCTGTTGTGTATTTTCTTGTGCAGGCGCAGGCTCCTCCTTCCAAAGAAGCCTTTCTCGCATTCGTCACACTTGAAGGGCCTGTGGTTGTTCCCGTGGGAGACATTAAAGTGATGCTGGAGGAACCTGATTCTCTCGTGGGTTTGGGGGCACTTGGGGCACACGTACTGGTTGTCCTTCGGTTCCAAGTGGAGGAGCTCATGAAGATCTCGATGCTCGGAAGTGACGAAACTCCAGTGGCATTTCGAGCACGTGAAGATATTCTTTCCAGCTTCAATGTCCACATGAAAGTTATTCAGGTGCTCGTTGAGGTCCGCAAGTGTTCGGAATCCTCGAACCTCACAGGTCTCATCGTCGCACTCGAACCTCGCATAAATTTTCGCTTTATGCTCCGCCCTCACATGCATCTCGAGCGACTTCTCGAACTTGAACCTCTTGAAGCAGTACAAACACTGGACGTTTTTCTCATCTTGCCCCACCTCCTCATGGACCCCCTCCAAATGCTTCCGGAATAAGTACATATGTTCGAAAACTTCCCCACACTCCTCCAGCTCGCACTTCACTCCCCTCCAGTTCTCCGCCATTGCCTGCTCAGCGTCATGCTCCTTCTTCGTGCACGGAACCCCCCGCACTACTCGAATTCTCTTCATCGACATTTTCTCCTCCACTTCCGGAGGCGGAGGGGACGCTGGATCGAGCCTCCTATTTACCCCAGTCAACTTCCAAACGTGTCTCTTCTCCGGTCCCAAAGTATCCCCCAAAGCGCCCCACTTTCTCGGTTTCTTCGAAGAGGAGTGCACCCTCCGATGGGATGCCAGTCCCCCAGAGTCCGCACACTTCTTTCCGCAAATATCACAAATGTGCTCCACCCCCGGATTCACCTCGTGAATCCTCAAATGAATCTTGAACCATGTTGCGTTCGAAAATTGCTTCTCGCACTGGTCACATTTGAAGGGCTTCTCCTCCTCCTCGTGCTCCAAATCGTAATGGGTTATCAGTGTCTCCAAAAATATCACATTCCTCCCGCATTTCGGACAATCGTACCCACTTCCAGTTTTACTCCTTGGAGTATGGAGAAGCTCATGGAGGGTAAGGCTGTAAGGTCTGAGGAATCCCATTCCACAATTTTCGCACAAATTTAGTTCCGCACCTTCCTCCAGATGGCGCTCTTTCAAGTGTTCGTTCAAATCCGGAACTGATTCGAAGGCGTCGTCACAGGGCCCATGATCGCATAAATATTTCCACTTGCGCCACCTTCTCGTGACACTCGTAAAGCTGCTTATTCGTAAACTTTTTCGAACAGACTTCGCACTCGAAAGAGTTCACCTCGGTTTCATGGTCGAAGAGATGTTCCCTCAGGGATTTTCCTGTGTAAAATTTGGCGTCACAGATGTCGCATTTCAGGCACTGGCGTCGCAAAGGTGGCTCGAGGTGGCGCAACTGAGCCAGGCCTCCCTGTAAAAATGGGTATCAAAAAAAGCCACCCTCGAATGCCGAAAATTGAGGACAATACCAAATACCAATAGCATAAAAATGGAAGTGCAATATCTGAATAACCTGACCATACTACAGTTTGAGCACTGAAATAATAGTTGCATTACTAGCAATAGCAATAAGTAAATATTTTTTTATTCATAGCTCCACTAAAGAATTTAGCCGAAATTTTTATGACTAGACATCTTTAATCCGCGGTTCAAAATGTTCTTGATGATTTGATGATGAATGATTTCATATGCGTTTTCTTGTC
>JAQIXW010004511.1:0-11485 GCA_034700685.1 Willowsia buskii
AGGGTAGAATAAAGTAAAGCAAAGCGGAAAATTAAACATGAATATGAAACCGTTTAAATTATAACGGTATGTGAATACAACGTTCTGCAATTATGCGAACATTCGCTAATATGTTTACTTTCTGCCATCATTGTCAGTTTCATACTGGAGTATACAGACATTGGTTTGTAATGCATACGACTATCATTTATTATAATTATTGTCAAAAGTAAATATTTTTACGACATGAAACGCGCATTATGTATTCATGTTTGCTTTGACTTGTAGATGTGTATCGCGACAAATCCTTATGTAATGATTATAATATAACATCAGAACACAAAAAGAAACAACAAATATTAGCAAAGACTTCGTTATTTCAATGCTAAGTCTGACTCTTAAGAAAACCTGTCCTAGAACTTCATTTAGTCAGTGGTTTCTCAAACGATGTGATTTTATCAAGATAATGTTATATACTTACATCATGTTTTAAAACAATGTAAGAATATAGTTGTAAAATAAATATAGTGAATATAGCAAGTCATTATTTTATTACATGACACTATCATTGATTTTTATTTTCTTAACTTGAGCCCTAACCATAATGACTTGTTTTGCAAACAGCTGCCAAAAATATGAAGCTTCTGAGTTTTGTTAATAGAAACATCAAATATCTATCGCTTCTAAACTTAGGCAACATATTCATTCATTATTTTGATGAAAGAAGATACTTTACCAATGTAGCTTACTTGGAAAATTAATTATACAAAATAATGGTGCTAACAAGAGCGGTCAAGAATAAGCAACTTCCTCCTTTTAAGTTTATATGTAATTCAAGTACACAACAACTAATTAATTACTCTTCAAGTTCATACCTTTAATAAAGCTAAAAAGCTTTTTAAATCTGTGAATCATAGGAAGGCTTATGGCTTATGTATGAATAAAGTCGAAATTACGCATTTTCCAACGCTGCTCAATTTATTTGCTCTCCAGCTTCGGTATGAACCAGAGTTTCCTTGTGTACATTCTTCTCTTTCAATTTCTAACCTTTTTTGACTTTCCACGAAGCTCTTTTGTTCCAAGATTACTTTTTATTAGCAAGTTTACACATTGTGTATGAATTACCATCACTTACGTACTTTCATTCATCTCATTATTTAAACATATCCATGGAGTTTTCAAACATCCAGAAACATTGTTTATTTTTGGAGTTGTTTATCATACCGTTGAGCGAAGGTGCATGAATGAAAATAATTAATACACATTTTTAATGAACGACGCAGTACAGATTAGGAATGTTAATTATGCATGTAGGTATATTCTGTTCATCTCTGCTAGCCTTTTAGCAATCGTATAAGTTAGGAGTTCATTTAATTAACATTACTATTAGTAAAAACGCAGAATGCCATCAATGACCATTGATCTGATCACCTTCATACACAATTCACAACTTACTGCCATCCTGGACGTACCTTTATATCCGTGTAAAGCAATAATGCTGTAGCATGTTAAGATTATATGAAAATCTTTCATCTCATTCACATCTACATTACTTTAACAACGGAGGTAACTCGTTTAAATTAAAGATCACAAGATCTCTCTCTTTCACAAATAAATAATGAATTAAATACCTTCAAGTTAAGAGTGGAACATAGGCTGTACCTGTGACACAGTTGCTCAATAATGGAAAAAGTAAAAGCATTTAAAAGGGCCACGGAGACCGTGACTTGTGAAGCTGACCTGTCAGAAGTATGATATGTTTTATGCAAAAAGTACTTGCTCATGTTTACATCTAGTTATTTCTGGTATAACAGCATACTAATGAACAGTAGATATATTAAGCCACTCAGCACGCTACACAAAAGATCATCCAACCACACAACCATTGCTCGTTATTCAATTTATTATTAATGTCCCTAATTTTGAAATGAAATGAAAATTAACGACAATGATTGTAAAAATTACAAAATCCGACTGTGAATTTTAAACGGGAGCTCAGTGTTCACGATGATGTTGTGGATAGAAACTTAATGCGTGCTAGATACTCATTGTCAGTACCCAGGTGAATCATATTACGAATGTTTCAAGAGGTACGTACCTGTCGTTTATATAAGAAGCATTTTTGTGCAAGATCACCACATGATCACATCAGTAGGTGCTCATTTAAGAAAATGTGCGTTACTGTAGCTGTGTCATTTCATTTAACCTGCAAAAGTTTTTACTTTTTTGTGCCCAATCTAATGAAATGATTCACAAGTATGTTGACGTGTGTAAAAATAAGATTGTGAAATATTACTACACACATGCATGCTTAACCACCAAAGCACAAAAAAGTCCATCATCCTCATTCATTGTTGTGTTGTGATCATAGAATTTGTGAGAAGTTCTGTTTAGTTGTGGTCGGCCCACTGTATCTCCTTGCATTAAAAAAAGATACTATTTTGTTTAGTTCTCTCAGATTCATGTTATTATATGAGCTACTTGTGATGAAGGTGACGATGTGTTGGATTACATATTCAATTCTATGTTTTGGTTTGATTAATGCTGCTATTATACTAATAATACATGTTTGAGGCTACTTTTAGAAACTACAATTAGCACTCATGAATATTCAATAGGGTGCTCACAAACAGATAATGTCTGATAGTCCCCTTCCGTCTGACTTAACAGAAGAATCAACAGTTTGTGTGGTGAGTTATGATCGCATATACGAAAACCGTGATACTTTGAGCAATACAAATTATTTTTTTATCATAGTGGAATCCAAGAAATTTATAGGCTAAAATTAAGTTATTTTTAATTTCTATTTGATATGCTAATGCTTGTAATAAAAAATTTATTCACAGATTGCAAACAATAAAAAAACGTATGGTCAAAGGGTTAAAATGGCGAATCTTCATCTATGCTGAGCAGTTTTGTCAGGGTTTTAATCTTTAAAATATGGATATTTTAATATCGCAATATAATTATATTTACACTCATTATTGTCTGCTGTCCTAGATTTGCCTTTTAACTTAACTGCAATATAGCTCACATGTGAGACTTTATGACGCATGACGCATACGTGCGACAATAACGTCTAATCTGAGTTTTGAATAAAAATATATTTGAGTGGCTAAAGAAGGTACAAAAATAATAGTGCTCATATGTTAGATACTTGTAAATGCTACTTTGAAGAATGATTAGTACTGAATTTCAGGGTTTAATAAAAAATACTAAACCTGTTCATTAGACACGGTAAATTTAAAAAAAAATTGATTCACCGGTCTACTGTTAGACGTATTTCTAATAGTAATTTGGTTGCTTTCATTTGCCGACAGACTTTATTCACATTTGCAACCAACATCCTCCTACCGCTACTTCCACCACACAGTAAGAAGTGTGACGATTTTCATTAGATTCGAATGAATTCTTTCCCTTTACTACTGCACGCTAGTAAAAATATAATGAAGTTTTTAGCTCTCATTCCTAATAAATGCTGGTGCACTTTAATGGCAGGTTTTTATTGCATGATTTTTATTATTGCATGGTGATAACAGAAAGAGTTCATGCAACTAGTGATCATCATACCGATATCGTGTAATTAAATATAAATATGCAGACAAGCGAGTACATAAAGATGTATATATTTTTTCACTCGTGAAATGCTCATTTGACAAATATGATATGACGATTTTTATGCTCATGGTAGCGATAACATTTTAAATATTATTTTGATATATCAGCCACATTTACAACAATCTGCGAATGCGTTCAATATGAAGAATAATTAAAAGTGGGTTGTAGTTTCATGGGGACGATGTCAGAGTTGAAATTCTCTGAATATTACTATTACGCACGAAGATGATAATTCCAAATTTATTGCTAATGTGTGACTCTGAAGCTGAAGTATTGACGTAGACATGATTAAGCAAAACACTTAAGCAAGGCATATGCCTAACATAACTTTACCTTTTTGTTATGTTTTTGCACCTATAATACTACAAGGTCTTGTTGAAGTTCACAGTGACTTTATTTATTCATAAGCCATGATCCTTTCCATTCCATTAAAAATCTCCCATTCATCCATAGGCGTCATGGATTTATTTAAAAATCACGGGTGCATAGGTAATCTAAAATGAATTAGTTTTCTTTTTTGTCTGAAAGCTGTACCAAAACGAGACGTGCCTTATTCAATACTGCTCTCTTATTGTTAAAGTTTTGCAAATAAATTGCACAGACGGCAGAGGGAAACAAGTACACATTTCGTGCTAGCCATCACACCCGCTTCATATTGATTTTCAATCAGTAATAAATCTCATTCTGTGTTGAGTGGCAGTGGCACACTCTTGAAGTGGTCGAGGCTCGAAGACTAAATCAATTAAAACAACTCACTTTAACGATGCATAGAAATCAAAGTTTTTTTAAGAAAAAAAAAATCCGACTTTCATAATAATTACATTTGTTTCTTAAGCAGTCACCCACGTAACTCCATTAACATGCTGAAAAACAAATTCTGCCATTTGTTTGCTGTAAACACGATCTACTTCATGAATAACCAGTACATAGTCACTATCTCTGTGATTTTTTTTCTTGTAAATTAAGTAAGTAAAATAAGAAGTTTTCAGGATTCTGAAATTTTGAATGCAGCAAAAAAACTAGATGTAATGTAATAACTACACATGGTCAGAATTTTAATTTGGTTTAGCTCTGCTTCTAATGCATTCGCTGTATCAAAGTGAAGCGCACGTGTGTGAGTGCAACACACAATTTTTTTACTTTTCTTTTGGGTAAAACAAATGAAAAATGCAAGTAAAGCAAATGAAATTATATCACTGTTGTTGCCGGCAATAGAAGCCACTTTCATTGAAACTGAGAAACTACATCTTCCTCTCTATTTGGTATTCTGAGAGAGCACCAAAGCAATGAAAGCGTCGGCAGCACAGGGCACCAGGAGGAGGAAAGGAAGCAAAAGCTGATCCCAAGGGACTTGTCGTTTCAACCTGATAGAATAAGTTGCTCTGTTGTTTTGTGCGGTTCAGATACAACCTGGCAATTTCGTATTCTCCTCGCAACTTGCCTGGCGTTCCTGGTACAAATGTTCTTTTTCCCTAAAAAGGATTCTTTTTTGCACTCTATGTCTTCATAAATACGAAAAGGCTTAATTATAATTGCTCATTTTACTCAAAGTGTATTCAAGGCGCATGCAGTTCCATTTCCAGATGTACAACTGTGTATCATAATATAAGCGCATTTGCCAAACCAGCCTGAAGATTTAAGACATCTCTCCAAAATGAGCGTGGAAAAACGGAATGACCAATAATGTTGGTCTTCTTAAGTACCTATCTTTCGTGGCACTAGGGTTTTAATGGCTGCTTCTATACTTTTGATTATTTTTGAGAGTACGTCCGCAAGGGAAAGTTTCATGGCATGATCATGAATACGAGTCGTTTCGCTTAACCTGGAATGACAATGAAACGATGATGATTATGATTATTATTGGAACGGTGGTAGTAGTGGTGTGGAAGACATGAGATAATATGTCATCGTAAGCACGCCCTGCCCTGCTATTACTACCATACAAACTAAGGCACTGCATCGCCGCATCATACAAACTTTGAAGATACTTACGAGAAGATACCATCAGCAGAATCCCATCCCATATTATCATCGTCATCCATTATATCACAATGTCATCTGCGCCAAATATGTGTGTGTTTTTGCTTGTATGAATGCCCACATGTAATATGTATGCCAATGTAATGTGAACTGATGAATAATTCAGTAGCAGACACACAGACACACACGAAGATGGGAAATAGGGACTCATTCATATAGTCAGAGAGATGCGAAGTTATGCAATTTTATTCCATTATCTGGTGTAATGGGAAAAATGGATGATAGAAACTTCTGCTGCTGGTTTTTTTCCTAGGGCTGTTTTTACACGAATATGGCCTACCCACCACCACCATTACCCAGTTTATTGATTGGGAACACTTCTATATATGTGTGTACAGAGAGAGGTTTTAAGGAGTGCATCATCATCTTCAGAGCCAAGAGCGCTGTGAACTCTATCATTATTGCCACATTGAGTTGCCTTTACAACTTTGCGCATTATTCACATGTGTGGTGGTGGTATGGTGGTTGGTATTATGTTGATTGCCATTTTATATTCACAGATTTTTATTGAATTTCTTTTTGAAAGATTCAGGATGTATTACAAGCAGGAGGAGAGGACACTGTAGTAATAATAGTAATGCCGTCGATATTTATGCTCTGATTTTTATTCCATTCTAAAAGACAGGTGCCACATAGTATGTCGAGGAACAACAGTAGTTTCAAAATTGAATTTTCTATTTACTGGTCAATGTTTATGTCATTGTGTCTCAAAGTGGCGCAATTTACATAGGCACACAGCTGTGTGTACTGATAATTTAAAGAATATCTTAAGAAAAGAAATGAATAAAAAAACTTTTGTTTGCACAATACCTCTTTATTTATTAGCCATATATTCATCACGCTTTTAATGAAAGAAGGTAAAGGTAAATCTTTGGTAAATGTAGACATTTCGTTAATTTCGATTTCTGTCGACTCTCCCTTTCCTTCAACAACACACCTGCAATCCAAGCAATTAGCAGGGATCATTAGTAACCTTGAGTGATGACGCTTCAAGCTAGAGAGAGAAGAAATTGCAAACAGTGTTGATGGGATGAGGACAAGGGGCATGAATGATTCTTTACTTATTGTCCTCGATGCCCAGCCAGTATGCACAAGCTTTTTCACATAAACATGACAATTTTACTGATGAGATGACACTTTATTATTTCGTTTTGTTGGAATACCTCTCCCCTTTAGGTGAACGCATGATAACAATGTGTGTATTTTTTTCTGGGCGAAATACACCTCAAAATTGGGACTCACATTCACGTTTGTTTGGCAAAACTAGGATATTTTAGCACGTTGTAATTTTTTCTTTTTATTGCGTAGAAGCTGGAGTGCTAATGGCGTTAAAATGTTCAAAATGTTAATAGCGTTTTTACGACTCCAGTCGTGGGTTGAAATTACATGATATATGCAAAGTAGCGACCAGTAGTATTTCATATTGTGGTTTAATTGGTCTTTGTATGTGTGTGGGTTAGTTTTAATAGGTTAATTTTTATACAGTAGCAAAATATAACGAATCGTCTTTATTGCATTCCCCTCGCCAAACCTGGATTTTAGCACACGAGAAGTATTAAGTAAGTTTGACAGGAATGGTCTCTCTTGTCTTTTTAGAGTGCTGCTAAATTTGAATACATGAATGTTGATGGGGCAAGTGATTTAAAACCGTTTACGAACGCATTTAAATAATCTCTGCATTATCATCATCTTCATCACTCGGCGTGTTAAGAATAAGAAGAAACTCGTAGCCTATTATTACGTAATAGCTTGGGTACCTAGTTTTGTAACCTGTTTCCTTTCTCCAACTGTCTAAAATTTTGTGCAGGCAGCCAACAGCCACATGCACATAAATTTGGCATTGACAACTATGCAGTCAATAGGCCGGTGATGACTTTTTGCATTTAGAAAAGTGCAGAAAAGCGTCTAGTGCATTCACCACAGTTCATGGTCAAAGAGACAAAGAGTAACGACGCGATTATTTGCAAGTCTGTTTTTTGACAGCCATCACGAGAGGCTGTGTGAATCAGCGAGGATAATTTTATGCGCACTAAATAAAACTCAACTTATTCTAAAGTTAAATATTTTAATTAAATTTATGCATAACAAAACTTTAGTAATTACCCGTGCAGAGAAAGGATACACACGCTAATGCGCAAACAACCATTTGGAACAGCAAAGCAGGAGATTTTTTTTCTCAGAGATTCTTTCCGCATAAAGTTACTACGACGATGAACAGACATTTTCTCTTTCTAAATGTCATTCAAAATTGCAAAGTGGTAAATGTCACTGGACCAATCCCAGCCATTACTTTTTCCTTTAACTTCAAAGGGTAATTAAAGGACTTTGGTATTTAAAAGTCAAACCTTGTCTTGTCGCGTCTCGACGGAGAAAAAAGATGTGCAATTATCGTCGTTCAAAGATTTAGCCGAAATAACGCAGAATATATACTTCATCACAAGTTTTATGGCTACTACACTACTGCATTACATTTTTTATGGTCTTGGTCTATTCTCAATTCTCCTGTCTGATTTTCTGCGTTTTTTTTGCAACCATGCTCACCGACTCGAACAGAATGAATATTCAGAAAAGAAAACGGATGCATGAAGAAACAACAACAATAATGATAACAACGACAGTAACTGCAGTAGTAGCTTTTTCAACAAACTTCCCAACTGCAATTTTTACCTATCCATTGAAATGTCAATGGTGGCTAAAATGATAGCGGCGGCAGAAGCGCAAGCAAAGTTTTATGCTCTTTTTCAAGGACATGGACTAAAACTTTGCAGTTTTAATGCTCTTTTCATATCCTCTATCCAATCTACCCTCTTCAATTTTTAGCAACATTGAACATTATCTCAGACGGAGAAGTTCAAACATGAACTCTTTCCTTTCGTATATGGTGAGGATAGTGGAAACTAGTACTATCTATTGGTGATGATCATGCTGATGATCTGACTTTTTCTTTGCGATTTCACATCGCGGTTTTTACACAATATTTTTTTTGTGGAAAAATCCTTTTTTTCTTGGATTTCATGTGAACATAATCATGTAAAGGTATTTATGCAGCATTTTTGTGAAAAGAGGAGTTAACTATGCGCAATTGAAATTCCTTCTGATCTTGAGAAGATGTACTAGTACATATATCGAATGCATTCCGTTTCATGTGGTATGAGTTGACGAGACTAAAAAATTCAATGAATGACGAATCGATGTAGAAAGATATGATAATCTGATTTGTTGTGGTGGAGAGAAGGGAGTGAATCTATTTCTAAATCTACCAAAAAATTGACGTCGGTAGCTTCAAAATTTTGAATATTTTACAATAAAATGTATGCGAGTTTTTCTAAAAAAATCACCACACTTCTCAGTGAATCCTTCACTACTGCTTGACCTTGCTTTGGCGTGTCTTCTCGAAGGCCTCTTTCTAGTCGTCAATTTAGTCAGAATGCTTGGTCTTTGGTCATCGTGTTTTTAGAATCCTTCACAATGTATTAACCTATTTCCTGTAAACCTCTTAAGTACGATAGGGAAAATGTTCATTATGCGATGTTTAAGTTGACTTTAAAGTTAAATTGAAAGATGTATTAAATTCGTTGAAGTCATGGCTGAGGTAGGTGATTTCCCTTTCTGCCTGAACGTCAGTGCATTTTGCGTAACCTATCCATTTTGCTTTATGCTACCGTACTTAAACTCCATGAATTTGAAAATATATTTTTTATTCAAGTGCCTCCTAATCATGGTCATTCGGAAGAAGACTGACGTCATTTTACTGCACAAGAAAAAAAAACTTAGCAAACGTGAATCCTGTTGCAACCGTTTTTATTTCATGTGAATGAATTAACTTGTCACATTCAATGACTGGCCATCAAAATATGTGTCTTGTTTTCATTTTGATGAGGACGTTCCACTATCATTATTGTTATAACAACCGCACTATCACCGCAGCTATAAGATTGGTAAAAGCCATTTAGTTGGACAAAAGAACATCCCCATCATTCAGTTCTGTCTTCCTTCACAGATGAATAAGCTAATATTTGAATAAGATGGAGGAACAAAGTTGATTTTATATGAAAAAAGATGGAAAGAAAACCACACAAAAAGAGATTGTTTTGTCAGATTACATTGTGACATTTCAATAAAAACCTGCCTTAAAACATGTCTTCATCTTTACGTACACGGAAGCCTTTATCAAAATTAGAGCATATTTTTTTGTAATATTACCGAATTTCTTATGGTTTTGCCCCCGCAACCTAACTGAGAGAATGAATGTGAGAATTACTTTTTCAAAAAACTTGTCATGTTATGTTACAGATAGAATTTGGTTTTAAGTTGATTTCACTTGCCACAGGAAAATTATTGGAATTTTCATTTCGTTTATGAAAGAAAATAATTGCTATGGTTTTGTCATCTTCCTTGTCTTATATGAAGTGATTAAACTTTAAACCCGTTTTGAATGTTAAAATGTCAACAAGATATTTAAAAAATCAAGTAGGCTGTTTACTCTAATAAATTTGATAAGATGTTACTCATTCATTCCAGTTACAAGTTACATGACATTATCGTTTATACCTAACCAGTCACCAGTGCCAATCACTTGCTTAACAATCTCATCTCATTCTACTCCTGTTGATTCTTCAAATTTCTCTGATTAAAAAGTAAATTGTTGATTATTCATGCAGCTAAGATTTTGCCTACAAGATTTTCCTTTTCTCAGTCGCTTCCTTGCTTCCGCATTGTGTAAACTGCTTTAAGGATTTAATTTCCCCTAACTTCCCTAAATTCAAATATCAACTTAAGTTTACCAGCAAATGTTGACAAGTAACTGCTTATGGGCTAACCTCTAGGGCCACACATGTACGCACGTACTTTGCCAGGATGACCTTTACACATTTTTATCAGATGAAAAGGCGCTGCACGATTTTAAATTGCCACTTATAACTACTATCACACATTTCACTTATATTCGTTTTTCTTGTCAACTAAATGTGCCAACATCTTGCGTTATCACCCCTACAGACGCTGCATAGTTGATAACTATACTGTAAAACAAAACGAATCATCTTAATCGAAATGGGCAATGGAAACTGAACTTTTCTCAGCCAGTCCTCCAACCACCAGTTATTATTCAATTCTGATTATAATAATTACTGCATACTTATGATTATTGGATTGTTAGGTGACTTTCTTGTTTGATCTTTAAATTGCATAGAAAAATTGCAACCTAACTTGCTAACGGAGCACAAGATCATATCCTGATTCTGACTGACAGATCGACCATCTTATTAACTCTGTTCCTACACCTGTGCAAGCACCAATTTTAGTGAATGACTACAACAATGCATACCTAACTAGTTATGATACAACTTGCCGCTCAAAACAAGCATCTTCGACTATTTTGCCTTTGGTAGATATACGAATATGGAAGTATAATAAACAGTAAACTATGTTACACAGCAATAAATGAAATATTGCAGAAACACCTCCTTTTGATTCATCTTGCTGACTTTCTTTTATTCAATTTTGTTGTCTATCATCAACATCACCAAAAGCAAATATCATCCCCACCATTTACCCTGTTGGCTGTTATGCCACATCATACCCTTGCTGTGAGCAAAAGTGACGAGTGATGCTCAAATAATAATTGAGGACTGGAGGGATTTTTTATTACATAAAGCTACATTATTGTAGTAAAAATTTTCAAGAAAAAATCTGCTGAATCACTATCATCATGGGTGATCATCAATATGATCATGGTGAATAATCGTGCATTGTTCAAATGAATGCAGGAAGTATACGTCAAAATTTGCAACGGATCAAGGGAGACTTGACTTGATTAGATTTACGAAGAGTGTAACCGTTGGCGTTT
>JAQIXW010004512.1:0-11485 GCA_034700685.1 Willowsia buskii
TTCATGACATTTTAATTATTTATTTCTCTAATTTAACTGTTTTCATCGTGCTTTTAACAAGAAAAACGAACTCTGAAAACGTTTAGTCTATAGTAGCGCATAATTTAGTTTGTGGCTGATTATAAATTTCAGCTACAAAGTGAAAATTGTGAGGCATCTCATAAAACACTCATCTGATATCAATCTTCCGAAATTCTCCACATCCGTCACAAACAATACTATCATTTTTATATACTTTTCTCGCTGTAACGGCGAATAGAGCTGACGGAAGTAATATGACATTGCAAATTTTGAAAAAATGATAAATTAACTTGAACAGATGGGGAATTATTTAGTTGTCACGCATTATACTAAATGGTACTACACTAGTATACACGTCGTGCTCAGTGCTCAAGCATACTCCACTGGTTACAGTCGACCACCTGCTAATTTAACCATCAACACATTTTCATACCTATGTAATTTGAGTTTTATTTTAAAAGAAATGAGAGATCAGTTAATAATATCTCCTCCAAAATTCATGAAGGAACTTATCATCACGTGCTTTTCCTCTATAGATTGCTTCTTTTCAAAATGTAATTGCATTAGTTGTACTACTGAATATCTTAGTTTAGTTTACGATTTGCATGGGATTTGCTACTTGTAGAATTTGTGATCTGGGTGCATCCGATCTTCTTTGTTCATCTTCGATGCTCGCTCATGGTACTACGGTTTGTGGTTGCATGATCGACGATACAAAAAAAGTGTGGTATGAATATGCATGATAAAATTCAAAGTAATATTTTTGTGCTTCTAACGGCAAACTCTGTACTTGTCTCAGTCGGTTTGAAAGTAATCAGTCATCCCGTCGTACTTCTCTTCATGTAAGAAGTACACCTAACAAATTTTAAAAATATCCATCACGCAGTCAACTGCCTCCGCGACACAGATTTTTTATTAAGATAGGTAGTCAGTCATCGGCTCTGTCTTCTCGTGTTCATGTATTATAAGCTTATAATATAGATGAAGTACTTAAGTTGACTTCATGTAAAGATAACGGAGTAATTATAGACTGCAAATAGTTAAAACGCTTTTAGCATCACATACAATGCATGTTTATGCATCATATGCCCTCGGCTTGCATTGCACGCAAAACATTAAAATCATATTGCTGGCAACTGGCAATGATGAGCATAAGATTGATTTTAAACAATCGGAGTTCCTGTGCTAATAAATGGTACAAGGACCATCAACATCATCCTCATGCCCATCCTGTGCACAGACTCATTTCTTTATTTAAAACTCGGACGTTGAACAGCGAATAGGAGCAGTGGCTATCCTAACTATCTTGGTGTCCAACGACATATATATTATAGGCATTCATCTTTACTAGTCTGTTTTATTCATTGTCAGTTTATCCGCAATGCATTTCCTACTTTTCCTATTCCCACAAAACGAAATTCCCCTTCACCAATATACCAGAAAAAGATATAAAATATAATTCTACTACGCACCACACACCTTGCGTACATAAAGGTGTAATATCTACATGAATATTGCTAAAGCAAGGATTCATTTGAAGAGTCATTGTTGAATCTTTTTTGAATGCCGTCTTTCATGTATGAAGTGCATAAATCCTCGGTATCCAAAAATAGCAACCGTGCAGACAAAGAAGGTAGCAAACCATCAATTTATGTTCATCCCAAGCAGTAAATGCAGAGAGTTCTTAAAGAAAAAGACATGACATACAGATAACGTATAGGTAGGTTGAGTTTTGCTTTGCAAGTTATAATGTGTCCGTTCAGTGCGTATTAAAGAATAATTTTTTCCTTTGCACTGCTAGTTTGAACATGTATTTAAGGTCCCATCGGAATGTTGTCAGCATCAGTAATAAACCTTACTTCCTCAGCAGTAAAACTGAAGTTAACCACCGTACAATTTGGAATTTAGGGTTACACAATTCATTGATTGTCAACCACGTATCATCACTATCACCATCGATGTGTGTACGTGCGGACCCCAAACACGAAGAAGTATATATGAAATAGAATAATATATAGAATAAGATGATGCGTTCGCATATGAGAGTAAGGTACCCGTGTGAAAGGCCTATTTTAAAATATATTGCATATATAGGTATTTAACAAGGACACCATTCATCACACTGAAAGGACCGTGTTGATGGTGGCATCCCTTCACCGGTGCAAAACTTTGGATGAAGGGTTGATGCCTGAAATGTACGTTGCAGGTATGGTACCGCGAAGAAAAACTTTACTACGACGGGAGCACCTTCCTCAAGACTGCCTTTACTTAATCGATGGAGGATAATAAAATGACGTTCGTTCACTGTTTTGTCCGTATATGATGACATTCATGTATTCCTTTGTATAATACCAGGTTTTAAATGGGTTTAGGTATGTGCTGCGATTGGCTATTACTTTACGAGTATATCCCACAGATATATAGCCCAAAAACCTGAGGACAACTTCCTAAGACGAAGAAGACGCTACTTCATAGTTGATAGTACAGCAACTTTCTAAATAAATGTGGCGTTCGTATAGTTGCATTGTAATACACGAAGAATTCTAGTAGCAAATTTTTTCACATCCACTATTTTAAATTTGAGTGAAGGCCATTTTCTCCTTTCCATTCACTTTTTCAGTGTCGGAATCTCAGTGGTTTCTGTTTGGTTCCGTCAATATTCTGATTTTAATTTAATTTGCAAAAAAATGTGCACCACCAAAAGAAAATCTCGGAGTCCCCCAGTGCCAAACAGTGGCGTTCAGGGAAATAACGGTGATGTGAACGTGATAAATGGATCCACTAAGAATGATGAGAAAACCGAAATTGACAACAGTTGGAGCTGGTCAAATATACGGGACATGGGAATCGTGTGGAGAAATGTTATAATTATGACATATATTCATGTTGTCGGCGTGTACGGTTTCTACGTTTGGTTCTCTGGTGAACTTCGCTGGACGACAATTATCTTAGGTAAAGGAAGTGAACTGCTGTGTGTATTTACATTATAAAATTTTGCTACAATTAATATTTACTTATTCTTTCAATAATTTTTGTTATTAGGTTTCACATTTGGCTACACAACCTCGTTTGGGGTAACTGCGGGTGCCCATAGACTCTGGGCTCATAAATGCTACAAGGCCAATCTCCCTCTAAGAATTCTGCTTTGTTTCATGCAAACATGTGGCTGTCAGGTAAGTTTGAAGATTAAAACAAATCTAAAAAATATATGCGTAGATTAATTCACGGTACTTACAAGATAATTTACCTATTACAAACCGAAAACAGAATAGCATTTACGAATGGTGTCGTGACCATCGAGTTCACCACAAGTTCACGGAAACAGACGCTGATCCCCATAACGTAAAACGAGGATTCTTTTTTGCCCATGTTGGTTGGTTGTTGATTAAAAAGCACGATGATGTAAAAACCAAAGGGAAACTTGTTGACATGTCGGACCTGGAAAAGGATCCAGTTGTAATGTTCCAGAAAAAGTATTAAAAACACTCAGAATCCTATCCAGTTTTTTGCTTAAAATATAAATCCGGCCCTATATTTAATATTTTACGTTGTAATTTCTCTTGCAGATTTTTTATCCCACTGACCATCTTATGTTGCTTCTACCTTCCATACCAACTTCCAGTTTGGCTAGGCGAAGATAAATTAAAGTCATGGAACATGGTAGTCACCCGATACATGCTTACCTTGAACTTCACTTGGCTTGTGAATAGTGCTGCTCATATGTGGGGACCAAAGCCGTACGATGAGTAAGCCTTCATGAAGTCAAAAATATTATGTTTATGTACAGGAGCTTTACAATAACTTTTGTCTAAACTGTTGAATGGATTATTTTTGTTTTTTGAACAGTCGCATTCACGCTGTGGAGAATAAATTTGTCTCTGGAATGGCTGTCGGTGAAGGATGGCACAACTATCATCACATTTTCCCCTGGGATTACAAAGCAGCCGAATTAACCACTTATAACCATAACTGGGCTACCGCTTTCATTGACTTTTTTGCATGGATTGGATGGGCATATGATCTTAAAACTGTCCCGGAAAAGGTTGTTCTACAAAGAGTTCGCAGAACAGGAGACGGATCGCACCCGAAACACAACAGTGATGTTAATGCACAGAACAACAATGCTGACTACTCGAATATTTCTCCAAACTCTTGGGGGTGGGATGATGAGGATGTGACGAAAGAAGAACGAGGCATTACCATCATTTTGAATCATCATGAACCAAAAGATGATTGAAATCGACTGCATGTGAGCACATGAGATTCTAGGGTGGCTAAAAAGGGGTGGTATGTGTATGAACGGCAGCTTAAATGACATTGCAAAACATACATAATATGCAAAAGAACTTAAAATACTTAATCATAATATAGAGAGTTATGTAAACATTTTATTATATTTTATTTCCCATATTATTTCTTCAACATGCTCAATAATTTTATACTAATAACGGTCAAAAATGCACTCATTTTGTCATAAGTTATCGAGTACATTTTCGATACACATTTGTTAATCTCTTCTATTTTTGCAGCTATATATGTGCAATAAAATATATTCCATATATTATTGCATTGTATGAAACACTTTTTGAAACATGAAAATAATGACTGATAAAGTTTACAGCACAGGCTTACAGCCATATATATCTTCTTCGGCGATCCAGTGTTCGTAGTGGCAGAACAATTCCATCAACTTCCTTTTGAACATTATTGCACTCTACATGACCCTCGTCGTCATCATAATAAGACCTCACGATTCCGCAAAGAATGCGTTTACGGCAAACTGTGTCGCAGGGATCCTTCTCTTGAAAGCTGGGGTCTATTGCTTTGTAGTAATGCCTAGCAAAAAGATATTTATGTTTCATATAAAAAAATTGTTTCTCCTCATAGAAGCTAAGTAGTATGACTAAACTTACTTGTAAAATAAGTCGAAGGTGTCCTGACTCTTTGCCATTTTTGAGACAAAACCCCTCAGTGATGTCGGCAGCACATCGGGAATATTATATGCCTTGGTTGCCTGATAGGACTGAAACCACTGTACGAACATGTCATCTTCATCAGGGCTCGCTTCGACAGTTCCATTGGGACCGTATAAATTCCTGTATTTCTCGTTAGCCAGTTCCAAGTCGTAAATCCATGTTTCATGATCGACAATGTTCCCGTATGTGGTTTCGTTTGCGTCCATATGATAAATCCTATATCCCGGATTAAAAATTCTGTAAGGAGTGAGGCTAGGTCCTATCCACATCACATTGATTGGCATCGACTTGTTTTGAGGATCGTGAAGAATCCTAAACTCATCGAAATGAGTATGTCCATAAAACTGTCCTGTTACAGTGTTCTTGTACTTTGCAATAATTTTGTAGAACTCTCTTGACCATGTCTTGGAACAGTCTTCGTGGCCCGGAGGAACATGACCAATAATGTGAGCAGTTTTCCCATACTTTCGAGTGAGATATAACTCATTTTGAAGCCACTGGAGCATGTCACCGGGGTCTCTGGGTTTATATGTTTGCCACAAATTGAAACCGTAGCAGACGTTCGTGTTGACTATAATAGCTCGCATTTTATCGTTAATTTCAACAACGTAGTGGCCAGCTTTGAGGAAGTTTTCTTTCTCCGTAGTAGGAATCCACTGTTTCCAAGCTTCATATGCCGTTTCGTACACCCAGTCTTGTCGCAGTTCATGAGGAATCGGATTCGATTCAGGAGGTGAAAATGTACGACTACTAGGACTGTACAAATTGACAGGATGCGCTTCATGATTTCCAAGACAAGGTACTATCCTCGTGTTTGGAAAGTAATCGTAAAGAACTTTGGATACTGAATTTATAATAAGCTTATTTTCCTCCTCATCTGTGTACCAAATGTTATGAGGTACTAGGTCACCCGTCATGTAGATCAAATCAATGTCTGTATGCTGTTTTTGTATATGGGACAATGTTAAATGTAGCATTTTCATGGGTGCATCACATTTTCTGTTATCCCCATAATACCCCGCACCCACCTCAGTATCATTTGGATAGCCGAATCTTTCCTGACAGCAGAGAACTTCGTTTTCACACTCAGCAGCAGTTCCCGTTTTATAGTCAAGATCAATGTGAAGGTCGGCCAGGTGGAGAATTTTTACTGGGCTATTATCAATCCTCTTTGTAGATAAAGGGGTAAAGGTTTCAACGTTGTCAGCAGGATCTGGGGCAGTGTCTTTTTCGTGTCCTAGTGGAGGCACCGTCACATACTGATTAATAGGTTCTACTTCCCATTCAAATTCAGAGTTTGCCATGCGTTTGCGGCTGATGCGACAACCAAGGGACTGCAAAGTCACTCCACAAAACTCTTGAGGACTCAGTTCTTTCTTTCTTTGTTTCACAATCCAAAAAAAGGTTGGTCCAAGACGTTTGACTGTTCCTTCGCAAACGTCAGGATGGGCCAAACGGAAAAAACGACAGGTAAAAATTGTAAAATGCTCCAGATCTTCTCGACTTGTCATTTGTTTGTTAATCTATTCCAGAGACAACACGATATGACTATTATTACGTTCTCAACCGTCAAACACTCATGCAGTGTGTCTGTGATCTTACCTGAAACATCAAAACCCCTGTGTATACTTGGCAGGCAGCACAGACAGAATCTCTTTTTACATTCTCCCCGAATCCAGTAAATATTTGTCGAAAGATAGATAAATCGGGAATTCCATACATGGATGCATTCACTTTGGTGCTTTGGTCTGTATTATTCCAACCTCCTGGTGCTTCCATTTGAGTAGTTAGGAAATTGTGCATGTCATGAATCTGTTGCTCCAGCTCATCTGGGCTGAGCATTATTTCGGCACTAGAATTGCCGTGTTGATGCCCATCTACGGAACAAAAGAAACAATATATTTTTTATGTGATTTGAAAATTTTTATATGAAAATTAAACTAAAAATTAAATAATATTAGAAGTATTTCAAGATTGTGCTACTCACGTTCGTGCTCATGCTCAGGACATGAAAGTACCCAAGATGAACTCAGAATTACTGCCAGAGAGCACAATAAGAAAATATCTGGAAACCTTGTTAGCGGCTTCATGTTTCAAGACAAGACCAGCATTCGTATTCCTGGATCGTTAGATTTTGAGTGCCAATTCAAATATGCCCTCAAAGCCTGTCACAACTGGAAATTTATTGAGTAAGGCATTCTATTGTGGCTCAGAGGTATTTCAACTAATGGCTTTTACCGAGCTCTTTCCTACTTCACTTTTCTTTGGAATTGGATCAAAACACCGACACTTGTATGATGTTTTGTTTGACTCACACACAGCATTTTTGTAACATTAGAATAACCACTATTTATGGGCTTTGTTTGATTGCAAATCATAACCTACGTGCAAATCGTAATTGATTGTGTTATATGTGTTCCCATCTTCATATTAGCATATAAATGGCAGAGCAATTTCATCAACAATAGCATGCAATATTATTGTCAAAGGACTGTCCTTGACTCTCCACTTGTACCAATCCAGCCTAATATTGTGAACGACTGTATGAACTATTATGAATTCTAAGTTAAGAGTAAGCAAATAGTACGTTTTTCCTAATCAAAAGTAATTTTATTCTCGCGTAAAACAAAAACATCAATAGAAAAATTCCCAAAACTCCATCATAAGAACATACGTCGCGTCACGCTGTTTCAACATATAACAGAAACATATTATATTATGAGAAATACATAGCTACACATGAATCTTTGACTGAAATTGTCACACCAAAACCAAGGTTTTGCCATTCCTATTCAACGAAAACACAAAAAGCAAGTCTGCAACTAAGCTGCCACTTGCAAAACAATTATTTTTATGTAATTCACTGATTTGCTGCTGATTCATGTGTAAAACGGTTTACGAAAGATTCCCTTTTCCGGTTTGGCTTTAAAAAAAATTGGTGCACCGTCTTTTAGCAAAGTCCACAATGATGACGAAATCTAGAGCTTATGGAAAGCGGAAAGTAATGAGGAGAGTATGAAATGATTATGATATGAGGAGAGCCTAGAAAGCTGAACGTGGGCAGTCAACATGCAACCTGCGTGGTCTCCACAAAAGGTTGCTATGGAAAGTATTATGTGTACTTGACAGTTTATAAATGCGAGGAATTTAAAAGCACCCGAATCGACAGCGATTGTCTCTCAATCTCGAGAGGCGAGCTCATTTAGATTTAGTTTTCTAGTTTCGTTTTCAAAATTTGTTGTGCAACTTTTCAAAATTCGCAGTGAAAGTTTTTGGACCTTTTTGCCCTTCCACTCCTAAACTACAACACCCTCCCTGTTCCTCTGTCCCCACCGGAAGTGTCACTTCCTCACCCCGTATATCTTGCCGTTCGGTTCCTCACAAATTATCATCAAAATGTGTGGAGGCTGTGGTGGAGGTGGTGGCCGTGGTGGATCCTCCCAATGCTGCTGTCTTCAGAAGCTAGTCACAGATCCATGCTATCAGAAGCTTTGCTGCAATCAGAGAAGGAAGGTCTGCTACAAGCCGTTTATTCCATCGTACGAGAGATGTGATGAAGAAGTGAGTAAACATATTGATGCCATATCTGAACATTTTAAAAATTCATCCCAAATGCATCTATTTATTGTAGCTACCCATCATAATAAAATCGAAATTTTGCTTTAATTTTTGCAGGTAAAAATGGGCAAGCTTCTTGGATTCGACTACCAGCGTAGATGGTTTTGCGAGCGTAACGTCTGGATGTGTAAGGTTTATGGACAATGTGGAGGTGGCACATGCTGTTAGCAACACGAATGGGCTCCAGTCCTCTTGTGAAGGATAATTGGAGATTGTTCCGGGCGTCATGGTCATGACAAGGAGGGGTGTATGGATGAACAACAACATTCTAGGAAGCGGAAGAACAACGGCAGAGAGAGGCCCTCATTCAAAATTCAAAATTTGGATGCTCATTGTATTAACATCATATATGGTGACCATCCGCTGTGCCATCAAACTATTTTTTTATTCAATTATTGTCGTGAAGTCTCAAATAAAATTAGCAGTTGTTGTTGAGTAAATTACTTTTGCGTACCGTTCGATTTATTTCAACTCTTAGTAATACATTTTTCATGGGTGTAATAATAATTAATACGACTAGTATAATCATTCATATTTACAAAATTATAGATTTAAGCATATAAATCTTTGATGCAAAACTATACTCTAAAATCGATTAAATTCAATTTCATTATGCATGCATATAGTAAAAAATCCATATTCGTCTAGCTTGCTGTCTAGATAATTGAATACCATCGGGACACATAAATCATGATTAGATTCGATTGTTTGGATTGGCTGAAAAGTCAAAAGGAATGTTGAAAGCGTTCATCACTGTTTTGGCAAGGGAACACTGTAACAATGTAAAAGCGTGTTATTTTGAGATAGTCATAGTTTTTCAGTGGTGTGGAATATAATGAAGGTTTTGTTTGGCTCTGCATAAATCAATACGAGGATTCATCGATTCATATAGAGTATTACCGAGGGCCGAGGGCTTCTTAGACTTCGGCAGTCACGAAACGAAAATAAATTATTGAAAGAGATAATTTAAACCCAAAATTATTTAAACATGCCAAATTGTTGTAGCGGTGGCGGTTGTGGTGGTGGCAGACCGATACGGGACACTTGCAACTACTGCTACTCGCTGGTCGGTGATCCATGTTATCAAGGATTGTGTTGTACTGATCTTCCTAAAATCAGTTACAAACCATTTATTCCGTCCTATGAAAGAGTTCGTCAGGTCAGGCGGCAAATTAATAGGATCAGTTTACAATATTTGACAGTTTAGTTTTTAAATTATAATTTAGTGATGAATTTTAAATGTATATAAACATTTAATTTTTGAATGTAGCGACCAAGATACTCGGAAAAGAATGTATGGCATGTGTGGAAGGTTTTTGCAAATAATATGGACCAAAGTCAATGCTGCAGACCGGACCGACTATTATGAGTTTTGGCATTTTAATGAGTTCTCCCAGTAAATACAATCTTTTTCATTTTCGCTCGATGCTTATTCAAAATTATTTTGCAATATTAGTACCCAAAATTTCAATGAAAAGAAAATCTTAATAAATTGTGACATCCTTGTCGTAAAAGAAAACATTATTAGAGAAGTCGTTCACTTAATTTGAATGTTAAGCAGAAGTATAGAAATAGGCTATAAGAAGAGAAATGAAACAATTTACACTAAAATCAAAAATATATTTTACAAATTATGGGTTTGATATGCGTCCGCCTCAGCGAGTGCAGATTTAACGTACTGGCCAAATGTATTCGCTCCCACCAAATTTAACTCTTTCCATCCTTTCATAATACCTGCACATGTTTCCAGATAAGTAGATATTTCAGGGTACTTTGACATGTCAAAACCACATGCTTGGGTTGTGCTTAAAATAACGGACATGGAAAAGTCTGCTATGGTTAAACCACTTCCTGCTATGAACCCCTTCTTCAGAAAGTTCTCGACGTGCCCCAATGCGTCTTCCAGCTTCTCCACCTTACCCGAGTCAAGTGTAGTTTTGTTGACAAGTACTGAAAACTGTCAATAATTTACACAGTTAGAAATTTTATCCATAATAAAATGAACGTGTTGTTAAAAGCAATTGGACACCTAGGGTAAAAGTAGGACAAATAAAAAAACCAACATTATTTATTCAACTTACATAGACATCTGAAAATCGAACATAGAGAGTTCCCAAGTCAAAGCATAACCGCATGTCCACCAAAGCTCGCTTTCCAGGGTCAGTGGGATACAACGACTTGTCATTTTCTCCGTACTTGTTTACAAGATACATTAAAATGGCACGGCTTTCCGTCAGCACCAATCCATCGTCAACCAACGTTGGAATAGTATGTTGTGGATTTATCTTGGAAGCACAATAAAAATTCTATTGAAAATATGATTACTGATCCTAAGTACATCGTGTTTCTGATATGTTTATTGCGGCCACCTGGATGTATTCAGGTTGCAGGTGCTCTCCTTTACTCAGGTCCACATCTTTGATATCCATTTCAACTCCCAAATGCTCAGCAAGGAGCCGAACCATCCGACAAGGTGGACTAGGTCCAGATTGATACAGCTCGATAGGCATTTTTTACATATGTAACTAACAGAAAACGTCTTTTTTGGTGTGGATTTGTCCTTTGACTGAAAGAAACTGACAGCATTTTGACTGGAAGAGACAATATACAACTTGATATTTCCGGCAAACGAAAGCAGGTTCAGTAGAGACAGTAGGTACATGTATTGAGACGAAACGACTGTTTAAATATTCATCAACAAGTTATATGGGTCTTATGTCAAATGAAAGTCACAAAATGCCAGAAACACAACTCATCATTATTTTTCTTGCTACAATAGTTGATAGTGTTGAATGTTACCTAAATAAATCAATTTCATAAAGCACAATATGCATGCGAACAAAAGCAGCGTAAAATGTCGAGTAAAACTG
>JAQIXW010004513.1:0-11483 GCA_034700685.1 Willowsia buskii
AATGTTATCCTGACATGAAGCCTCAGGTAGATGGGCATGCAATAAGACACCACAATTCAAGTAGTTTTCCAGAAGCACCTCGTGTCCAGTCCACTATGGCGTAATGCGAATTACAAACCATTGTGTCTACCTTATATTGGCAAACCATCAGTATGTGGTGGAAGTTGACACCAACCCACGAGCGAGAAAAGTGGAGGCGACGCTCAAAAATGAAGGAAAATAGACGGGTGTTTCGAAAATGAAGGAGAAAGTAGACGGGGTAGCTTTGTAGATCGAGATGCCTTTTCCTCATTCTCAATTTCTCGTCTTCAAACCCATGCAAAAAATGCAAATATATGCAATAATGTTATGTAAGTTCGTTTATAGCAAATATCCAATCTTTCATCAACCAAGATTTTTCAAAATAAAACGCAAGTTTTATGATAAATATTTAGCATAGAATTATTTGTTAAAATATTGCGCTGATTGTGCACTCTCATTAAATAAAAAAATACTCACATTTTTGTTTAGCTAAACTGAATATGACTTCTTAAATCAGCTATTAAGCTTCATGCCAACATTATCTACATAAAGGTTTAGATGTTTTGGATATCTTGTTGTGATTGTTCAACTAAATGTCAGAAGTGTAAACTACAGCTTATCTGACAAAGCATAGTTCTTGTTCTTACAGTTTTCGTTATTTTAGATCTGAATCAATCTTTATTCCAATATTGTAAGTAGATTTTGAATAAAAATTCTGTATCTATTTTGATTTTACAATTGTAAAAAAAATTGTATAGAACTTTTCATTTTTATGGTACTAGTACTGCATCAACAATAAATCCACATATTGAGATAACGTGTATATCAAGAAAAGGAATGCTTGTCCTGTGAACACACAATAGGTATAAACGCATTAAATACAGAGCATAGTTCTGATTTGAAAGAGCCGACCAAAGAGAAAGCTGTGGAGAAAGGGGGAATTAGATTAAAATACAGCGCACAGCAAAGATTGCCGCTTAGTGTGTCATCGTCTTCGGAAGAAGCTGCAACAGATAAACTTTCCTGCGCTTAATCCAATTTGACCAATTCAGTCAACATTTAGAAAATAAGACCATCCATTTTGTTATTGTCAATGATTGAATGTCTGATAGTAACGCAACGGAACAGTATTTGGCGTCAAATAAAGTATATCAAATATTTATATTTTTTACGAATATATAATTTTTTTACTAGTATTTTTTTGCCGACAGAATAAATCTGAGTGATTTTCGGATTATGAATAGTGTTGCGGAGAAAGCAAAAGAATCGGTTATTCGTGAGGGTAACATTCTGAAGGATTTTTTTAGGAAGGGAGAAAATTCCTTCATTCGATTTACCAAAGTTGACATTTCTTTCAACGACACAAATGATAGCAACATTTGGACTTTTAATAGCAACAGCTCTCTTAACGAAGACAAATCTAAAATGAATGGAGTGTTTGCATATTGGGTGCTTTCAATCTTCATTGCAATTTTTGCAATGGCAGCATTTTGCAATTGTCTGCACCGCTTGAAGCGTCAATGGCAATCTCAATGGGAAATCGAAAATGTTGATCGGTTAATCCAAATGCGAAACATTGACGAACAGGTATGTATTTTATAGAGCAGAGGGGTAATTTTACATATTTTTGATGCCAGACTTCTAAATAATTTTAGTTGTTTTCCCTAAAAAAACAGAGAGCTGCTGTGGCAACTGCAATGCGTATGGTTCCTGAAGGGAATGCTGCAGGGCCAAACCCCCAAAATGAACCTGTGGTTCCTTCCCCCAGGGTGGAGCCACAGGATGAATTGGAAATTGAAAAGCCACCGATCACTGAGCAAACGGCAAGTGATGATGTGGATAAAGCAGGGTCACAGAGAGAGGCGGCAACCCAAACCTTCACCGAGACTCTAGTTTAGAGAGAAAATCCAAAAGAGAAAGTGGAGAAATCATGTAAGAAAACAAAGATAATATATTTTGCCTTAGTTAAGTCAAAATGTTCAATTGTAAAGATGTGGACAACATAACTAATAAATATTTGTAGATTTTTCTTGAAGCCAATCACTGATTACTCATCATATTCAAATATTTAATAGCTCTTTTAAACTTTTGTTTTGCAGAAATTGAATATGTGGAAGATGAGGAATCCGAAAACAAAACTGGCAAACTGATCACCATTTAGAAAATAAGAGAATAGAAAAATGAAAGCTTCTGAAGTTCTGCATAATTTCAGAGCATATAATTTTTTGTGTATGGCAAGCAATAAAGTTGGTAAAATCCTAGATTACATATAGCAATTACAGTACTGTATTATGTCCCTTGAAATCAATTCATTTGGCTTGTACCTGCGTAAATGGTAGTACCTTAGTGGCTAGTTCAACAGTACCTATTAACATGTTTGCTTATTCATTGCGTATGTGATTTGCGTATATAGGAGTACTTCAGTAACAATCTCACTTGCTGAACAAGACAGATAAGTCTACTAGTTTGTTCACATAGGAATATATTGTATTGGACCTTCTAACAAGACATTAACCAAAATAGATTGATCTACAAAATAAAGCTAGGTGTTTACGAATTTGTTAAGAAATCCTATAGAGAATACAAGCTTGGATTGGGATATTTGAGATTTATTCAAGTGTTGTAGCCACTTACTAATCGTAAGTGTTTTCGAAAGAGACATGGTTTCTCGTTTCTCATCCATAATGGATTGTTTTGTAGAACAGAATAAAAGTGACCAGTGAGGTTGCATTCTCACACATGAAAAAATTGATAGGTCTTTTAAGATGGGTAAGAAGATTCGTTCCGACACATTTATAATGTGGTATCGAATGTAAAGAAGTTTAATGGCTGTTGTCGTTATATTTTTATTCATCTCGTTGAAATGAGTACACTGGAAGATGAGGTAGCAAGCAGAGTATCCAAAATTAAATTTTTGCATCTTTTTAGACTATATGAATGTTAATTTTTGCATGAGGAAATAAAACTGAAAGTTGGTGAATCCTAGATTATAGATAGCAATTACGGTAGGGTATATTATGTCGTTCTATGAAAGTTCAGCTATCTATTCAACATTTTTGATTGTTTAGAATGTATGTCTTTTGTGAGTACAGAAGTATTTTACCAACACAAGTCACAATTTTTAGCAACAATCTCATTTGTTGGAAAAGAGTTTGTTAAGTCTAGTAATAAAAGTAGACAGAGATGTATACTCTATCTTGTGTATAAATAGCAATATTATGTATTTATTGTATTGAACCTTCTAACAAGTTGTTATTCAGGTTGATCTAGCAGTAAAACTATATGTTTAAGAATTCATTAAGTAATCCTACAGAAAATACAAGCTTGGATACGGATATTTGAGATTAATTCAAGTGTTGAAGCCACTTACTAATCTTAGTGTTTTCGAAGGAGACATTGTTTCTTATCTATAATGTATAGCATTTCAGAACAGAGAACAAAAGTGGTCAGTGAATGTTCCAAACTCACACATGACAAGATTGCGAGGTCTTCAAGATGGGTAACAAAATACCGGCAGATACTCAATGTGGGACAGAATGTAAAGAAGTTTACCGCCGATTGTCGATACTTTCTTACCCAGCTTGTTATGAGGAGCACACTGGAACTCCGTTGTTGAGATAGAGGCTACTTCTAAAATAGATTTACGTAGGTGTTTTCAAGTAGAAATTACAAGTATTAGAATAGTCGTTTTTCCATTCGAGTTTGCAAGCAAATCTGGAACAGAAAATACTTATGGACTACTTCTTTAGATTTAATCGTATGATTTCCTGTTAAAGTATTGGAAAATAAAGAGATAAAAAACATTACAAAGATGATGAATATTATATTATTTGTGTTATCATATTCAATGATATTTGACCATGATGAATGATTTTATATCCAAAGCATTCAAAGAAAAGATGAAAGTTGTCATTGTCATGACCCAATTCAAAGATTAGCACTGTCATTGGATGCATTTGCACCATTATGTAACCCATACACGCTTGTATGAAAGACTAATTGCATAAAACTACACGTAAGTATGTGCATGCACCATGTGCAAAGAGTATAATGAAGGCAATAAGAACTTACACACATTTTGCGAAAAAATATTGTAGATGGTTTTTAAAGGGAGTCATAATATTATGTTTTCTCACTGCTTACAAAAAAGGTTAAACAAACTTCAATTCTCACATTGATAAAGAGTATGCTCATGCCTTGTAATGAAATGTTACATATCTGGATCCTTCAAATGTTCAAGTACTATGTTGACAAAAGGCCTCAAGTAGATGGGCATGTTACAAGACACCCCAACTCAAGTAGTATTCCAAATGCACACCCACTCGTGTCCAGTCCACTATCGCGTATTGCGAATTACAAGCCATTGTGGCCACCTTATATATGCAAACCATCAATGTGGTGGAAATGGATGCCAACCCCCAGATGGGAAAGGTGGAGGCCACGCTCGAAAATGAAGGTAAAAATAGACAAATGTTTCGGAAATGAAGGAGAAAGCAGACGAAGTAGCTTTGTAGATTGAGAGCCTGAATTTTTAGAGTTAGTCGTCGTAAACAAGGTATCGTTGCTGAACTGACCATATGCTACGCTGTGTTTTCTTCATTTTCAACTTTTCGCTGCCAAACTCAAGCAAAATGGCAAAAGGATGTATGTATTGTGTAGATTGATTATAGGTTAAGTATAACCAAATATAAATTTTTAAATGATTATATGGAAATCTGCATGGTATCCCCATCTTCATCTACATTTTCACGTTTATAACATCTTTAAAAAATGGAACCTGGTGTTGATTATTTTTTAAGATGATTTTTATTTATTTTGCGCTGAAAGCTTTTGGTGTAGTTTAATTCTGCATTACAGCATATTACATTTCCTATTATGTATTGACTAGTTAAGCTTATGAAAATTTAATGTCATCAATCCATAAAATAAATAACATATGTCATCTGTACTATGAAAGATGGTGCTAGTTGCATTTCCAGAGGTTACATATGAAAGTATGTTTCTGGAGAAAGTTTGGTTGGTAGTCGAGTGAGCAGAAAAATCAGCAAGAAAACAGCCGGTTTTTTAACGTTTGGAAAGAAAATATTTTTTATCCAAAATTTCATCCCTTAATTTCTTTGTTTCATTTCTAATAGGTTACCGATATCATTTTATTTTATTAATTCACAAAATATTTGATGTTTCATGTTACGTAATACATATTAAGGTACTTTTCATAATGATGCAATAATAAAAACATTTACAAGCCTACGGGTTCCGAATATATTAACTTGTTTGCACATTGTTCATTTAATGTAAGAAGTGGACTGTGTATCTGAAGTGAAAACACATTTTTTAGTCCACATCATCACAGTCAGTCCTTTTTTAGACTCATTCGAATATCATACCTACATAATATCGTAAGTAAGATAAATAAAGTTGGATAAAGTAGCATATCTATTTTGATTTACAATTGGATATGAAATACAATAAAACCTTACGTGTACTTTACCTTCTCTTCAAAAATAGATGAAAGTCGCATGTTTTTGTGATTCTGTGTCTGCTATCCACCCTTTAAGCTCATGCACAAATACAATTTTACAAAACTCTCATGTTATCAAAGAAAGAAAGCATAAATGAATATCTAAACTTTAGAAATGAGCATAAAGATTTGAAAACATATTTTTTACAATATATCCAGCAAAATGATATCAGTTTCGAGTAATTGGACTTGTTATCTCTTTGCACAGATATGTCATACAAGAAGGAAGCAAACAAAAAATAGATTTGAAAAAGTTCAATCCTTTGGAATCTTAATTGCCACTTAATTCTACCATAGGCTGATAAATAAGCATTTCAGTATTGCCAACCCCTGACCGTAATATATTTTTATCTTATTTTTTTCACTGAGAATGAGTCCCAATCTTCAGATAACGTGTAAAGCAAGAGAAGGATTTTTCTCCTGTAAACTTACAACAGGTAAATGCATTAAATACGGAGCAAAGTTCTGATTTGAAACATCCAACAAATGAGAACCGAACAGAGAAAGGTGAAAGTAGGAATTAGCTAAGAATATAATGTAGTGCCCAGCAAAGATTTGCATTTAGTATGTCATCGTCTTCGAAAGAAGCTGCAAGAAATAAAATTTCGTGCGCTCAATCCAGTACCGAATTTGTGACATGTCAACATTACATGAGATATTTATCATATTACAAGCTTAACGCAAATTTAATTACGATATCATTTCTTTTGTTTATTGTCAGTGATCAATCTTTACATATCTGATAGCAACACTAGTGGAGATTACTCGAAGTCAAATTTTGCATCCCAAATATATATTTTATTTACGAATATCCATAATTTCTACTATTAATTTTTTATTGACAGAATAAATCCCGTTGATTTTCAGGCTATGGATAGTGTTCTGAAGAAAGCAAAAGAATGGATTGTCCGTGAGGGCACCAATCTCAGTGAACCTTTAAGGAAGGAGGACTTCCGTTCTGAAAATTTCCTCACTCGATATACGAAAGCTGATATTTCGTTCAACGACACAATTTTCGATGATGGCGACATTGGCACTGCTGATAACAACAGCACTCAATCTTGGATGGGTGGAAAGTTCAAATATTGGGTGGTTTTCGTCAGCGTTGTAATAGCTGTACTGGCAGCACTTTGCCTTTGTATGTACTACTTGAAGGATAAATGGCAAAGCCGACGAGATCAAAGAAATATTGATAGGATGATCCGGATGCAATATATGAACGAACAGGTATGTATTTTTTATAGAGGAGAGGTGTACTTTCACTTATTTTTTTTGTCAGGCTTAAAAATAATTTAACTTTCAATTCTTAAAAATGCAGAGAGCTGCTGTGGCAACTGCAATGCGAATAATTCCTGAAGGGATAGCTGGCATGGCAAGTCCCCCAAATGAAGTTGCAGTTCCTTCCCCGGAGGTGGAGCCACAGGATGAATCGGAAATTGAAAAGCCACCGACCACTGAGCATACTGCAAGTGATGATGTGAGTAAAGCAGGGTCACAGAGGAAGACCTTCAGCGAGACTGCAGTTTAGAGAGAAAATCCAAAAGAGAAAGCGGAGAAAACAGGTAAGAAGACTGAGAACACTTATTTTGCATTAGTTAAGTCAAAATGTTGACAGAAAGGTAATGTGGACGTATTGACACCAAAAAATTGTAGTTTTAACTTGAAGCCAGCCACTAATTACTCATCATATTCTATATTCAAATATTTTGAAGTAGTACAATTGTGTAAACCTTTGTTTTACAGAACTGCAAAGAAGATGAGGAATCCGAACACAAAACTTTTTAACTGGTCACCATTGAGAATATGGAAGAAGAGACAAGTGAAAGCATTTAGGTTCTGCATCATCTTGAAGCAGAATGAATATGATTTTTTGCATATGCCAAGTAATACTTAAAGTTGGTGAAATCCTGGTCTATAGATAGCAATTTGAAACCAATTTATTTAGCTTGTACCTGCATAAATGGTAGTACCTGTATAGATAGTTCAACAGTACCTATTCAAAAATTTTACTCTTTTCTTGTATAATAATATGTAATATGTATTATGTAAATACAGAAGTATTTTAGAAAAAACAAACCTCGTTTCCTGGGAAAAAGTTGAGTTTGTTGAATCTAGTAAATAAAGTAGACAGAAATGTATGTATACTCTATTATTGTGTGTATAAATAGGTATAATATGTATTTATTGTTGTGAACTTTCTAACAAGATGTTATCCAAATTAGGTTGATATAACAGTAAAACTAGGTGGTTACGAATTTTTTAAGTATTCCTATAGAAAATAGAAGCTTGGATTTGGATATTTCAGATTAATTCAAGTGTTAAAGCCATATACTAATCGTAAGTATTTTCGAAACAAACATGGTTCTCCTCCATAATGGATTGTATTTCAGAAGGATGAATGTGGTCGGTGAGTGTTCCATACACACACATGGCAGAGTTGAGAGGTCTTCAAGTTGTAATGAATAAGTTTATTGGCTGGACAAGTTTTCTTAGGTAGAGTTTTATTTCTCAAGTTGGGTAAGAAAATACCGTCAGATACTCAATGTGGTATGGAGTGCGAAGAAGTTTTATGCCGATTGTCGATACTTTCTTACCCAGCTTGTTATGAGGAGCACACTGGAACTCCGTTGTTGACATAGATGCTCGTTCTGAAATAGATCTGCGTAGGTGTTTTCAAGTAGCGTTTACAAGTGTTAGAATAGTCGTTTTTCTCTCCAGTTTGCAAACAAATTTCGAACAGAAAATACTTCTGGACTACTTCTTATTATATTTAATCGTATGTTTTCATGCTAAATAATTGGAAAATAAAGAGGTGAAAAATATTACAAACATGTTGAACAATAAATTATTTGTGTTATCATATTCAATGATATTTGACCATGATGAATGATTTTTTATCCAAAACTTTCACAAAAAAAAGAAAGTTGTCATTATCATGACCCAATTCAAAAAACGATTAGCAAATGCTAATTGTCATCGGATGCATTTGCACTGGAATGTACACGCTCGTATGAACTTATAAACTTATTTTGCTTGTAAACTGTTGAGATATTCTGGAAAAAGTGTATAAAACTACGCTAAAGTGCATGTCCAATGTGCAAAGAGTATAATGAAGGTTTTTTAAGGGAGGCATAATATGTGTACTCACGGCTTATAGAAAGGTTGCATTGGCTTATAATGCTCATGTTTAGTAACGTTTGTAATGTTACGTATTAGGATCCTTTAAATGTTCAAGTGCTATGTTGACAAGAAGTCTCAAGCGGATGGGCATGTTATAAGACACCACAACTCAAGTAGCTTTCCAAAGGCACACCCACTCGTGTCCAGTCCTACGGCGTATTGCAAAAACTATTACATATGTACATCTTATATATGCAAACCATCAATGTGGTGGAAGTGGACTCCCAACCCCCGAGTGGAAAAGGTGGAGGCGACGCTAAAAATGAAAGTAAAAATAGACAGGTGTCTCGAAAATGAAGGAGAAAGTAGACGCAGTAACTTTGCAGATCGAGAGCCTGAATTTTGAGTGGTCGTCGTAAAAAGAACATCAGTGCAGAACTGACCATATGCTACGCTGTCTTTTCCTCATTCACAAGTTATTTGCTTAAATAAAGTGCCTGTTTTGTACTCTCGAATTCTCGCACTTTAGTATAGTTTAACCTATATGACATTTTAAAATGAGCATAATATGCTAACATATTATAACATCTTTGAAAAATGGAACCTGGTGTTGTTTACTTGATGCAATGATTTTTTGTTGCTAAAAGCCTTTGGTGTAGTTAAATGCAGCATTATAGCACTGGATATGAAATAGAATAAAACTTTTGTGTGGATGTTTTTGTAAAGAAATAAATTATGGTCCGTCATAACGTCTAATTTTTATAAACTTTCTCTTCAAAAATATATTATGCAATTCGAATACTTTTGTGACTTTGTGTCTGCTATCTACCCTTTAAGCTAATGCATAAGTCTAATTTGGCAAAACTCTCAGATTGCCAGGGAAAGAGAGCATAAATGAATATATCTCAACTTTAGAAATGGGCATGAAGCTTTGAAATCATATATGTTTTATAATATACCCCGCAAAATGATATATTACGAGTAATTGGGCTAACTCTGCTTTAATATGTATTTGTTAGTACTTAGCATCTCTTTGCACAGATTTGTGATACAATGACAAAATCGAAGCAAACAAAAATATCTCTTCGAAGAAGTTCTATCATATAGAGTTATAATTGCCACTTAATTCTACCATTGGCCAACAGACAAACTTTCCCATATTCTTTTCCACTTACTTTGCATCTTTCAGCACCAAAATCCTTCAACACCTGTAATCCCAACATATCTTCACTTGTTTAAAAGTTTTACATAGAGAAATTCCGTATATTTATATAGCGTGCACAGCAGACATGGCAAAACCCGTGGGTACGGGTTTTAACGGGTTTAAAGGGGCATTGGGTTTTAATGGGTTTTCAGATTATTACCGATTAATTTATATAGAGAGACTTTTGGCGGGCTTTCTATGGCTCTATGTGAATCCATGTGTTTTTTATTTAGCCCAAAAAGCACGTACAAATAGATACATAGTTGACCCATTAATACCCGGGTAAAATTCAATTTACCCACCCACATAGAAACCCATATCCCATACCTTGTGGAAGGCAAGAGAAGGATTCTTCTTCTGTAAACATACAATAGGTATGAACGCATTAAATACAACAAAGTTCTGATTTGAAATAGCCGACGAGTAAGAACGAGCGGAGAAAGGTGAAAGTGGGAATAAGCTAAGATTACAGTACAGTGCGCAGCAAAGCTCTCCATTTAGTGTGTCACCGTCTTTTGAAGAAGCTGCGAGAAATAACTTCTTCTGCTCCTAATCCAATACCGAATTAGTGACATTTTTTAATTGTCAGTGATCGATCATTAAATATCTGCTAGCAACAAAAGTGAACATTCTTCGGAGTCAAAAAGCGTATCCCAAATATATATTTTATTTATCTTCCAGTTTCTTACTATTAATTTTTTATCGACTGAATAAATCCCACTGATTTCCACGCTATGGATAAGAAGAGCTCCCATTTTGAAAATCCCTTCAATCGTTACACCAAAGCTGACATTTCTGTGAACGACACAATTGTCAATGATTGGGACATCGGTACTGCTACTAACAACAGCTCTCTTAACGAAGACAAATCTGAAATGAAGAATCATATGGTTAATAACTTGGTGATTACCCTCATCAGTGTAATATTAGCGCTGGCAATGTTTATGACTTTTCTGGACTACATGTGTCAGCGATATCGAACCCGACGAAATGTCGATAGGATTGGAAGACTGCACCGGATGCGAAACATTGACGAACGGGTATGTATTTTATAAAAGGGAGGTGTACATTTATTTATTTTTGATTTAAGATTTAAAAACAATTTTTACATTTAATTCCTAAAAATGCAGAGACCTCCTGTGACAACAGCAATGATGATAAATCCTGAAGGAAACAGTGATAGATCAAGAACCCCAAATGAATCTGCAGATCCTTCACCGGAGGAGGAACCACAAGATGAATCGGAAATTAAAGATGTTGCACCAATCACTGAGCATGCTTCAAGTGATGACGTGGATAAAACAGGGTCGACTGCTACCTTGTACGAGACTCCAATGAAGGGAGAAAATTCAAAAGAGAAAGTTAACGAAACAGGTAGGAAAACTAAGAATAATTGTTTTGTTAAGTCGATATTTTGTCCATTAGTTATATCAAAATGTTAACGGAAAGATAGCAATATGGACGAGATGGTACTAATTATTTATAGTTTTATCTTGATGCCGATTATCTTAAATCACTGATTACTTGAATTTGGGAAATTGTATAAACTTTTGTTTTTCAGAAATGAAATATATAGACGATGAGGAATCCGAAAACGAAACTGATTGGCTGGTCATC
>JAQIXW010004514.1:0-11481 GCA_034700685.1 Willowsia buskii
ATACTTTCATGTATTTAAACAGTATTCAATGCATATATCTGTAGCAACTGTTTTTATCTCAACGACCGATCTATCTAAAATTGGAAAGAGTCACTTGGAGTCATACTTTTGGAAGGAAATACAATATTTCCCGGCTCTCAAATTTGTAATATTTTCATTCAAAGAAACTGCTGCCACTCTCAATGTTTGCAATGGATACTGCGACTACCAAGATGACCTTAAAATTACTGAAGTGCTTTCAAATCCGATTCTCTCCCATAAAAATATGTTTTGGAACAGCAACCTCAGGAAAATATCGGCATTTGTCTTTTCACAGCACACTAATCCCCTCGAAAATCTTAAGGCCAAATATCCCGCCTGTTCAAAAGAAAACGTTTATTCTCCTGACTACAGATTCTGTGGAATGGAATTAATGTCTTCATTGCTGCTCGCTTCACATCATAATCTCACATTGGACATAATTCGAAACAGCGATGACCGTGTGTGGCTGTACAATTACACATCATACGGGGGACAGTATTTTAGAAATGATGTGATGTATCTTAATTACGGCAATTATTCTGCAAAATACGGGAATATAACTGGATTTAGGTATTCCAAACAAGTAAACAGCCAACTACTGTATTGCATAAGGCGCAATATTAAGAAGGACGGATTTCTCGATTTTGCAACTTGGATAGAGCCATTCGGTTTAGCAATATGGTCATTTCTAATATTTGCAGTTGTTTGCCTAACGTTTTATTATAAAGCAAATATTAAAAATATAAGCTATGCTTTAGCAGTTCTACATGTATTTGCAGTTATACTGGGCGAGGCACCAAATTCAAGTTGGTCGAAAATGAAATTATTTGTTTTAGTCCAAATTTTTGGAATGTTTGTTTGTTGCTTTTACGGAAATGGCATTATCAGTGTACTTACTGTGCCAGATGGACCGGTTCTATATAAAACTGTTAGAGATATTTTAGCGGCAGGGAGAAAAATCATTTGGGAAATATACATGGAAAACTTACCGTGGGATGAATATTATCATGACTTTAATGTGCGAAAAATGATATCAATTCTTAATGACAGTTTCGTTTCCTTAAATCAATTAATTTCGTATAAGGAGACAGGAAATATGTTGTTGAAAAATTGTATTCAATTGGTAGATTCAAATTTTGGAGATTACAAGTCATGGCTGAACGCTTATATTGTTAACGAGTTGGACGAGAAAAATGCAGAGTGCTATTTTGTGGGTGAGTATCTTTCCATAAAAATGTTTTTTCTTGAGATCTACACAGTGAATAGAGATTGGCTGATGGAGACATACTCAAAAATACAAGAGAGCGGATTGACCATTAAATGGATTGATTGGGAAAGAATGGCGTACAGATTTTACAGTAAGATTAGTTTGGAGGATCCAAACCCAAATCAGGTTATTCCAGGAGATCTAATTGGAGCCCAGAAACTAATTTCAATATTTGTCATCATGGGAAGCGTTGGTGTATTAGGTTTGGCTTTTTTCGTAGTGGAAGTTTGTGCACCGGTAACCACAAGACCGCGGCGTTTGACTGCTTAAACACGAAAAAATTTGTACTTTAATTAATTTGTCGTTGTTGCAATTAATTGTGTGAGTGCATGAGCAAAATACTTTAACTTGTAATTTAATTTTTCATTTATTTTATTAAGCATTAAGTATCTTCAGTAATATGTTGTGCGTGCATGACACGAAAAAGTATGACACAAAATGACAAAGTCTACATATTTGTAAGTTTATTGTGTCTTAAATCTGCATAGAGTAAAAAAATTGTCCAATTTTCATAATCATTACATGAGTTTATGAAGTACAGTCGGCTTTCTTTTCTCTGCTGGGTTTGAGGTAACGGTGTTTCAGCATGGTCTATTCAATTGGTTATGAGTTTCCACAGAAGAGGGCTACTCGGTCTTAGTACTCGTTTCTCAACTGGTTTGAGTTTTTCATGCGTTCCTTAATTACCCCCATTCCAATATACTTTTTGTACTTTTAATTTTCTCACGTTTTACTTTTACAAAGGAAAGGAGTTTTAACCTAGTTTTTAAATTTTGACTTTCTCATTTATACATTTTTAGCCTAAATATTATCTTGATCATTTAACTTTCGCTTATTGATTATGAAAATATTAGTATTATCATTTGTTTCTTCCGATATCATTAAGTCTTTGGTCTTAGCGCGTCCACTTTGTATATTAACGTTCAAATATTCAACTCTTTCATTGCCATCGTCTTTTTTCGAATACGACTCGACCTCGTCACAATGTTACTCACGATATGAGTTGACTTTGGTGAGGATACAAATTCCATCAACAAAACTACTGAACATAGTAAAAATATAATTGCTTGTAAAACGACGATAGCGAGAATACTCTCAATTTGGATTTGATCTCCAGGTACTGCTTTATTAGGGTTTATATCTTCAAGATTTAATCCCAAGTCATACCTATCCGCCACAATTTCCCAATTTGCCCACTTATTCACCATCCCATTTTCCTCAATTCTTTGATAAGTTTCAAACAACCATTTACGATTCATCGTGTAAGCCTCTATGTAATATGGTTTGGTTCTCAATATCTCAGGTAATATGTGACATTGAGCATGTGTCTTGTTTAGCTTGTTTACAATTTTGTTTTTGTATTGTTGGGCTTGTCCTTGAAAGTCATAGTCCAACGAAAAGGCTTTCTCTTGAATAGCAAGGCTTGCCTCCTCAAAGAAAGTTGGAGAACTGTTGAGAAAATAAAAACTATGATTCAGTTTATCACTCAATCCTTTCTCCTTAAAAATTTCGGAAAATCATTCAATCGGATTTGTAAGCAGATAATGCTCCCAAACCAATTTGTAGCCGACCAATAACATTTCTTTCAAAGAAGAAGAAGCTTGACGGTAAAATTGTGATGGATTTAGATGAGAATTGAGGACATTATTTCTTTGTTGCAGAGCCAGAAATCGTGCTTAAAAACGAGATCCCAGCATGCAAATTTATTTTGTGAGTACATTTCAAAATACTCGTCATGCCGGGTGAATATAATTGTGTCAACGTTTCTTTGGTTAGCGTTTCTAAAAAGTTTTCGATGCAGAACGACAGGATTTTGGATAGACTTTTGAAACTGTTCATTCCAAAAGCCTGAGTTGGATTTGTCATTACAATAATTATTGCATAAAATCAGATATTGTATTTGCAAATATTTGGTTGTTTTGAAAGGATACAGAACTATTTTGGTTGATGGCCAATTTATCTGCTCTTCTGAGAATATACTTTAACGAGATAAATAGCAGACTGATAATAGGTAATGTTCAAAACATTTTACACAACTTGTTTGCTTAATTAGCTTATCGTGTAATTCCAAATAGGCAGCCGGACTTTAAAATCGATTCATTTCGATGCGAAGATTTTTCAAAAACGTATTAAACGTCAAGCTAGAATACAATTTTTTAAGAATCTTTTGGTAACGTTTAAAAATTCAGAAAAACTCAATTTTGATCAAACTTTCTAAGATAAGGTGTAGGCCCAAAAGTAGCCAGAGGGTCATAATGATGATAACTGTCTATGTGAAAATTTACGGTAATCAATAGAGTAATTAAATACATTTAATAAGTATGTTATTTAGACTGCTACAAAAGGAAATTAGAGTTTACAAGTAGACACTCAGAAAAACAGTAAACATATCTATTTTTGTAATGTGTTGTTCGACAGTAATGGGGTATGGAGAGAAGACACAACAAGTTTTAATTATAATGTTGTTTGTTTTTATGAAAGAATATTATGGCATATCTAGCAAATTAATTTTTATTATTTTCCCTCAAAATATTTGTCTCTAGCTTTTACATGATACATTTACATTTAAACTTGAATATGCAAGAAATCAGCTCTAGAGTACTAAGTTCCAAACTAAATGCTGATTTCCATGTTTCACATGTTCATCCCCTAAAATATGAAGCTAAACACCAAATACTGATATTTTAATAAACAAAAATTCTACAAATTATAATTACTGAATAATTTAATTTACAAACTATGTGCGTTAGCGTTCCATTTTCCTAAGCAAAAATTTCTTGCTCCCAGTAGGTCTCGAACTAGCAGCAGCACTTTGTAAACCCCGAGACTTATCACCAGTTCACTACATAGCATGATAAGATTATGCCCATGGCTTAATTGTGACAAATAGTTTTCTAGTGTGTTTCTTATTATTTCACAATTTAAAATTTACAAGTGCATTAATTCCTTAAACTCCAACAGGTCACTCCTCAGCCATCTGTCAACCCGACTATGTCTTCGAAATACGGTGGACCTTTGCTGGAATGATTTGGACTGCATTACCATTTTGTGGACATGGAAATCTTTACAAATCCTCAGGGATCAGGGATTCAAGGATCCCTGATGAGATAAAGTTTCTCCCGGATGACCAGGCAAAATCCCTGATGAGCAAAAAATGCATATCATATAATTCTTGTGTTTACACTTTATGAAGTAAAGTTCGCTTCCTTTGTTCTTCTGGCTTCAGACGTTTCGTTGTTCTAACAATTGGAGTTTCCTCAATTGATTATAAGTTTCCACGGCAGAGGACTCCCAAGCCTTAGTGTTCAGTATACTCTTTGATTGAGTTTTCATGCGTTCCATCACAACCATCCATGCAATTTTATTTTTTGTAGAGGGATCCTAAACCCATGTTTCTTTGGATTCCACATTCCACTTCTAACAAAAAAACCCACTGTTGCATAATTCCATATGATTCCTTTTTAAATCAATCCTAACTCAACAGTTATAACGTCTGCTTGTGATATATTTTCTGGGTATCTATGCCTTCCTTTTTGTCCTTTTCAAAAGGAAGCCTGAGAAGGAAAACAGGCATCCCAGCTACCACATTTCTATTTCCATATCATACTAAAAGGTAACTACCTACTATTCTTTAAAACTTCAATACAATCAGAATAGATATCGGAATATTCTGATATGAAGATGTTGTGATTTATTGAATTTGTAAAAAGAAAACTTCTATAAATGCTGTTTCTGAACCCTTTTCAATTCATATCAATACATTTCAAATTTATGATTGCATACAATCATCCTGATTATTTATTTTCACCAGGATGAATACAGAAAAACAAGGCGTATTCTAAAAGGCGGAAAATTTGGGTCTTTTGATGAAGGTGGTCATAGCGAAGATCAAATTCTCAAATTCTCATCTATGTTTTGTAACGGTTTTTTGTCTTAGTTTCTTTGTCGCTTCTCAATCCAAGAAATATTTTTTTTAATTGATTGTTAATTTATAAAACTACAGACGATAGTTCAAACTACACTAGTCAGGGAAAACCCTACAACCTTTACACTAACATAAAGCAAATTTTGTTTTAAAAATGTTATTGACAGCAAAACTTAACAGTTTGTTTAATATTGCAAATAAATCTTGCAAAAGTCATATAATTTATTTCCTTTTAAATGTATTCCAAATACAAATAATTTTCATCTGCCTTTTGTTTATACATTCACACAAACTGCATTCCTAATATCACCCCTTTTTCCTTCCCCTTAAGATCATTATCACACCACACATACAACTCATCCTGACGTTCACACTCGACGCTGAGAATATTTTTACGACTTGTTTTCGTGGTGTGGCTTTTTTAAAGGGAAGATCACTTCACACACAGGTAAATAAAATATTTTGTGGCCCTTTAATAAGTTTTGTCTGTTGATTTAGAAAAAAGGGTCGTTTCTCTAGAATAGGTAACATATCTGTTACAAGTTGTCTCTTTTTGTTTGGGAGAAGAATCAAATGCCAAAAAAGGAAGGTGAGAATGAAGCCCTTTTTTTCTGGATCTCCGCTCTGGATATCAAGATGATCTGTAGAGAAAACGGACATGACGGTGTGACAGGGAGCATGAGAATTGAAATCGAGAATAAATTTTAAAGAGAGCGTTGCATTTCGCGACTAAGTCGACTTAAAAATTTCCAATCTACTTTATTACTTCTACTTTACACTCATCTCTGGGGCTAAAGAGCTTCAAATCAATTGAATGGATTAAAGTACATAGTAATTTGTCATATTCATGTACATACAAACATTTCATGTTTTAAAGTATTGCGGATTTAAAAAGCGTTTTGACAGTTTGCTACTAAATATCTGATCGTTTTATATTGTAGTGCATTGGCTCAAATGAAGCAATTTAACTATGCATCTTAATCTAAATATTTTAATCTATTCCCTATACCGTTTGTTTACAATTTAACAATTGTCAACATTGCAAATTGTGCAAAATTTATTCCTAGCACTAAATCTACAATATGATATGTATTGTATAATTGTACTTAAATCAAATATAAAAATAGTTTTAAGTAGCCTTATATCCCTATGAAATACTTTTATTTTCCTAATTACCGACATCATATGTGTTGCTTTACCTACAACATAAATACTCCAGTATTCCGTCAGCAATGAAATCCATTTTAAAAATAAGGTTTTACCTGCCACAAAATACTCCAAAACTAATTGCTTGATTGTAAATATTCCAAATTTAACTTGAAACTTAACGAATAGTTCGTTCAAGTAGAATGATCTGCAAACAAATTCAAATATAAGGACAACAGTACTCATGACATGTAAGCATCCAGCAAGAATTATGATCGGCACTAGTTTCCAAATTCCGATAAGTTCCCCAGGCACAACTGCGTTTGGACTTGGTTCCTCAATGCTAGTATTGTATTTATATCTAACTGCCAAGCTCTGCCAATGCTCCCACCTGATTGTGAACCCACCCTCTTGAATTCGCGAATATGTCTGCATTAGCCAGAATCTGTTGACTGTGTACATTTCAACCAAATAAATTTTAACGGAAAGTAATTCGGGAACGTAATAACACTCGCCTTCACTCCCCTTGAGCTCCTTGCTAATAGTTCCTTGCAGAAGTAGTTTAACGTCGCTAAAATCCCATTCCACAATCAGAGTAAAATTTGCCAACATCATTTTACAAATATCGACATCACTAAAATCTTCATTGGTTATGTGAAAATTCCAGAGATGGCGAATATGTTTCATTTCAAAGTCAGCTAAGTATTCTTCAACAGGATCGTTGGAATGGCTCTCTTCATACAAAATTTTTCTCCCACTTTCCAAAATGTCTTTTATTGTTTCAAATAGCACTGGTCCGTCTGGCACTGTGAGCACGCTTAAGATTCCATTTCCGTAAAAGCAGCAAGTGAAAATGCCGAATAACTGGATAAGAATACAGAATTTAATTTTTGATAAGTAAGCCGACGGTGAGTCACCTAAAATTGTACCGAACAAATTTAAAGCATTTATGGCTAAGCTACCACTTCTTATTTTAAATTTGAGGGTTATCAGAAATGCAATTAATGATACCAGGAAAAGTGCCCAAATATCTGGTGTGAAAGGTTCCACCCAAGTTGTAAAATCCATTACTGCATGATTGCTAGCTTTATTTCGCCCAAGGCAGTAAACTAATTTTTTGCCAAAATATTCAGAAAATTGAATGCCTGTCAATCTGTAGTAATTTTTTTGATAGTAGTCTTCATATTTTTGATACTCAACGTCGTTTCTGATGTACTGTTCCGTTTCAGAAGGTGGTTTAAGGTATTCTCTTCCGTGCATTGGAGAAATATTCAAACTTATATTATGGTAGGATGCTAGAAGTAATGAAGATAGTATATTTTTCCCACACAAATGATAGACATGCGAGTGTGGTTTCAACCCTAAACAATCAAAAACTTGTCCTCCCATCTGCATACGATTCCCGTATTTCGGAGAAATAATAGCAAGAATTCTCTTTAGATTTGCGTTCCAAAAGAAATATTTGTGGAACATTACAGGATTTAAAACTAATTCTCTGAAATTGACATTATCATTACTAATGCAAAATCCGTCACAAATAATTGATTGCGTAATTTGAGTAAAGGAATGTTTTGTGATTGTGTAAATTACGAGTTTAAGGGCTGGAAAATGTTGTGATTTTAGCATGGTACCTCCAAATAATTTCGTATATCTTCTGGACATATATTCATCAAATTGTCTTAAATATTTTTCAACGTCTATTGTATGACTTTGTTTTATAAAAGCTGCCGTGATAAAAATGAAAATATTTGAAGGATGCATTGTAAACTGACGAAAGGGTTGAATGTGCAGCATGTCATTTGTATCACCGACAATTACTAGTGTGTACGGTTGCGTGTATTTGAATGGAAACTTATGCTGTACTTCTACCCTAAAATTGTTTATGAAGATAACTCTACCTCGAGTAATTGGTAAGCCACAACTATCAAAGTTGATGTTATAAAAGAAGATTTGATAATTAAATGCGAAGGAATCAACCGTTTTAAGTATGTTTTTAGTAACATCTCTGAGAGATTCAACATTGCAGAATTGATTGGCCATTATTATGTGCTTAGGATAAATGAAAAGTAGAATCAAGACTACAAAACCCAAAGAAACCGCATTTTAATATATATATATATAATTGTTTCTACTTAATATATGTGTGTGATAATTCTGTTGGTAGGGCAACTTGGAAACTTTTGACTACAATAATTAATATATAGCCAATAACTGCAAGAACTTTCTGGGTTTCTATGCTTTTTACCTTAATACGCTAAACATTCAGGTAGCGCTGCAGCGATCTGACTGACTATACTGCTTACGAAATTGTCTTACAAGTAATTATATTTAAAAAATGTTATTTCCATTTTGAAGTATTACAACTACAGTTATCGCCACGGATTACTTGATGTCATTTAAAAACCACCAAAAGTGTCATAATCAACTTAAAATATATAATTTCGTAATTCAAATGTTATAAATAACCAAGAGTGCCAACTGACAATGTAAGCGGTGACGTAGGATATTAAGTAATGCTCATTTCATGTGTCATCCATTCGTATAAAAAATATGTAATTACAAGTTTTATCATCATATAAGATTCCGGTCTGTTCAGTTTTTAATATTACATGAAAGCATTATTCGCTGTCACTAGAGATTACTACATAACATACATACATACACACATACATAACTTAAACCCAACTGTCAAATATACTTAACGATTGGCATAACGTCGTTTATTTTATCATCGATTGTTTTTTCTGTCTCAAGAGGTGTTCAAAGGCTGATAATGTGTAAATACATGGGAATAACAAGAGGTTAAGGGAGATAATATTATATGATAAAACTAAATAAGAATTTAAGCAGAATTTAAGTGCTAGTAGACCATTTATGTTAAAAACACATCATGATTACTTATTGATTTGTATTAACTGTAATTATATCATCTGTAGAACTCAACAGTATGTTAAAATTAGGCAAATGTCGCTAATTTATTAATTTGCAGTATTTTCTGATAACATGAAGTACAACAAAATAAAAAATTTATCATTCCACAAAATCTCTTACTTTTTTAATTGATGATAACAACTTCAAACGTATGGTTCTGGTTACCTTTAAAATAGCGTCAATTACTATGTGATTGATCACAAAAACTAAAAATTTAACTTTCACAACCCCTCTACATAATACGTTCTCTTTTCTAATAATCTCAAACAAAAGTATTACAATTCCTGTTAAGTTTAAAGATCCTACAAGAATCAGGATAGGTGTCAACTTCCAAATCCCTACGAGCTCTCCAGGTAAAACTGCATTAGGATTTGGATCAAATGTGCTAATATTTCTTACATATCTAAATGCTAAGCTTAACCACTCATCCCATTTAATACTGAATCCGCCCTCTTGAATTTGCAAATAGGTTTGCAATAGCCAGCCCCTATTGACTGTGTACATCTCAACAAAGAATGTATTGACAAAGGGCAACTCAGGTACAAAATAACACTCTGTTTGGGTGAAATTACCTTTCAATTGAATTTTCTACACGGCATTAGGAACAGTATCTAAATTTGGAGAGAAAAAATAACATTTTGAAATTGTTACGGCACTTGGGATTCAACTAATTTTTGAGCTATGCTTTCCCCGACTTTCAAAAATTATAATCATATCGGCTTGTAAAATCTAATAAACTCTGATACGTTTTAAGAACATTAACTTGTACAGAAGTAGTGTATGGTTTTTAATTTAAAATGAAAATTCATTGAAGCAAGCATATATGTACTTGTAAAAGGGGTTTTTGATTCAATTAGATACAAAAAGTACCGCATTTTTTGAAAGGCGCGTTTACCATGCTTCAAGTTTTGAAACGAAACACTTACTAATTTATTGACTAATATACAAAAAACTAAATTTAATTTTCACAAAGTTGGCTTTAAGAACAACTTAAGGGTTTCTTCATTATGCCAGAATGGCGGAGTTTGGCATTAAGATATACAAACAATATTAGCATAGAGGATTCAAATCCTGATGCGGTTACACCTGGAGAGCTTATTGGGACTTCGACTTTCCTTAAACCTGTATCAGATGTAATAAGGAAATCATTTAGAAAATGACAAATATTGTCTATTAAACAAAAATCATTGACTTTTTTATATTCATACAACATTCATTAGTAAATATCCTTTTTAAATTAATCATTAAACATCTTAAATCATCTTAAACGTTTTACACAGAATGTGAAAATGGGTTGTCATTTACTCTCATCGATAGTAACATAATCATTTATCGTCATTCTACCTACCTCTAATCTTCACTTGCATAATTTAGAGCTACAGTTTTTAAAAATATTAAGAATAACTTGAGAATATTTCGCTTGGGCGATTTGCCCGTAATATGTAGCCATTGATGTGGAATATCAAGTGCCACAAGTAATTTTGCTATTTGCTCTAGTTTTAAAGTGAATGTGAAGCTCTAGTGTATTTACTTTTAGTGAATGTTTTGATTGATTGAAATCCTGTATTGTCTAAACGATGTAATAAAAAATCTAGCAGGAGAAAGCATAACTCTTATTAAATTGAATCTCGAGTGTCAAAACAACGGCTTTTTAAGATGTTGTTTCTTTTAATGTTTGCCGTCTTAAACTGTCAAAAACACTCTCTTCGCTCTCTTGAATCCAAACAAAGTAATTGAAGTTTGGACATCGCAATAGCCCTCAAATATTTTAATATTACAAGTGAAAACACTACACTACTATTCTCCGCTAACCTTTCACTGTTTGTTCTAAGCATTTCATGCAATAACAAGTTAAAAAACAAATTTCAAGGATTAACAAACATTTTAAAATGTCATTGTGTAAATCCCATGCGTATTTTAACAAAAGCCATCATAACTTATGCCTCTGACGGCTTCGCGTTTTAGACTGTTATAAATAGCTATATTCCTAAAAGCATTCAAAATGAATGCCTTGTTTTATGTCCTGTTTTTCCTCAATTTCATATTTAAACCTGTGGTTCACTCACATTGCAATATTAGGTCATTAAGAGACACCGTACAAAGTATTTTGAGTTTACCTTTTTCAAACGACAATATCCACCAAATTACTTTTTATAATCTTAACATTAAAGATTGTGACTTAACATTAGGT
>JAQIXW010004515.1:0-11481 GCA_034700685.1 Willowsia buskii
AAGAGTTGGATCCGATAGTTGAAAATTTTCTCACAAAAGGGACACTGGTGGACTTCCACTGGTTTCCGGTGGGGATTTGGATTTTTGGTGCCCTTCGTCGACTGGTGGTGGAGAATAGGTTCCTTGATTGTTTTGTAGCGAGGCTTGATGCCGTGGTGGATGCTTCTGATGTGGCTTTCTAAACTGCATTTGAGGTGGTAACGCTTGTCGCAGCGGTTGCATTGGAATTGGGGAGGACCTTTAAATCGCTTGGGGTTGTGGATTAATTCGTGCCTTTTGAGATAGCGGGGGACGGCGAATCCTTTGGAGCAGTGGGAACAGGAATAGGGGAGCTCGGCTTGGTGGCACGTGGTGAAGTGGAGGTCGAAAAGGGGGCGGGAGGGGAAGGTGGCGGAGCAGAGGGTGCAAATGGCGGGATGGGTTTTCCTCAGTTTTTTGGGGGTGGATGGAGGTGCACTGGAAAAAAATTAATATAAAATGGTAAATGGTTATTTAAAATTTAAAAATTAACTCGTAATTTTAAGTGGTAACTAAATTTTCACATTAATTTGGGGCGATCATTGTCTTCATTAAGAGTAGATGAGTCCACAGAAGCTGCCGAGGCTAAGGAGGCGTCCCCAACGAAAATATAATTTAAATAATTAATCATGATCATAACTCATATCGTCCTTTGAAATTAAAGTAATGCATTGACTGTGAGATTTACCTGCGCTACTCCTTCTAGTTTGGACCATTTCTTTTTCGGAGTAAATAAGCACGTTATTTGTAACTAACCGTAAATATTGACTTCAATTTCTGTCACTTATCACTTACTAATTAATTCGGCGATTTAATAATTGACAACTGAAGATGATGAAAAAGTAATGTCTTATCGGAAGACACGTGTAATTCCATGGCTCCTATCTGTCTAGAGAATATGAAGTCAATTCTCTGTATGCTCATGTCATACTATATCTCCGTGTCATCTTGTCAGTTCTCTCACTATTGATCCAGATTTCTCGGTAGTAACACCTTAGCACTGTACATAGGCAAACTACCCACGCAATCTCAGCGATCCCCATTTCCCTTTCACTCACCAGCATACATTCCAACGAGGAGAAAGGGACATATTGGAATATGAGAATGTAGACAGGACAGACCGGTGGTGAAAGGCGTAATTCTGTCGATATTTCTTTTCCTACATTCATACCTGAGATCTGCAGCCGTGATCTTGAGAAGTAACAAGTGTAGAGAGCAACAGATGTAAGCGCATATGTACAATTTATTCCTCTTCTAAGCTTTGACAATACTACTTTCAGTTTTTCGTTGTGAATATACTTGCTACACTCATGATCAGTCAGAGTTCCTTTCTACTCTCTGCACCTGAGAAGCAAACTAAAGAACGTTTTCGGTGAAAGAGAAAGCAGAGACAAGAAATGCTTCCAGCATGAAATAGTAAGGCATCAAGAGAAGCTACAAAAAAGAGAAAGTAGCAACACGGAAGATTCCTGTCGTATTTTTATAGCGTAAAACATTCCTCGCATTGGTATGGTTTTTTTGGTAGATGGTATTATTTATGGGATTACAGCACGTTTTCTGACAGTACATCTCCATTTTTTCCTGTACGTTTGCATCCCATTTGGTTTGCAAGTTGGATGTACTTTCGAAGAATCTCTATCTTATTGTTGTATTGAGGACTTCTGCTTTCACGGGAAGTGCTCGCTATCAACTTTCTCTTTACTGCAAGTAAAATTTGCATTGTATGAATATTTTATGTGGATTCACAAGCTTTTATGGTGTGATCGAGATTTTTTGTGTTTTCAAAGGTTTTCATTTGCCGATTTATTATGTGGCTATTAAGAAGGGAAATCTGTACAAATATTTAACAGAGAAAGGTTTGGCAAAAGATCCTCACTAAAATGAAATATGTTGTTAGCGACTTACAAAAGTGGTAGTCGTATGCAGAAAGTAGAAAGGAATTGATCACTTGAGACCACAAAGACAAAAGATCAAATATCATCGTTTTAAGTATACTTTCACTTCATAATTCATTGCCATGTTGGCAATGAAAAAAAAACTTTTAAGAATCATTATAATAATAAACTATCCCGACTTATATTTCGTGTGCAATTAATTATTTCATTTCATAAAAATTTGGCAGTTTGATAAGCGGCAGATAAAAATAAAGGCAATAATAGTAAGAGAAGAGAAAGTTGGAAAACGGGGCAGGTCTGGCCAAATGGAGATCTGTAAAGAGTGAAAGTGAATAAAGAGAAAGCTTCTAGAAGAGTATGGGTTTATATTCCTTTCTCTATGTTTTGCTGTGATAGTATCTGTGATACGCTGCCGTGATCAAGAGAAGTAAACTGACAACTCATGACAACTCCTGACAACTCATCACTCATCTACTTATCGTCAGTCAGAATCTAACCGACCTAAATCTAAATCTCCCAAAAACATGTACATGTACAGGTAGATATAATGCCTTATAGGTAGTAGTGCTGAGAGAAGAGAAAGTCGGAAAACGGGGCACGCTACGAAGAGTGGAGGCTCTAACTATGAGAAGTGAAAGTTGAAAGAAGAGAAAGCTGCTGGAAGAGTATATAGGCTTCCATGTAATTCTGTCGATATTTCTTTGTGCTCCATTCATACCTGAGATCTGCAGCCGTGCTGTGATCAACTGAAGTAACAAGTGTAGAGAGCAACTGATGTTTAGGGATTTGCTCGAATTTAGATATATCCCATTTTACATAGGATTGCAGCACGTTTTCTGACAGTACATCTCATTTTTTTTTCCTGTACGTTTCCATCACATTTGCTAAGTTGGATGTACTTTTGAAGACTCTATCTTCATATTGTATTGACGACTACTGCTTTCAGCGAATTCGCATAAAAAAATCATTAAACCGTTGAGTTAAATTTATGAGTTATGTCAGAGCGAATACATTGAAAAGACATTTTTATGATTTTATTTATTACAACATCAATAATCAATGGCATTAATACACTTAATAACAATTGTGTGTTTTGTACAACGATATTTATTTTTTCAGTTTTACGTTACTTTTGTATTCCTGGACGATTGGACGATTGGACCTTGGACCTTTGACAAAAACTGACGATACGATACATACATTTTAAAAATCATTTTATTTTGATACCAAAGAATAACTGGGTGTAAACCTGGAAGGACTCCAATTTATTAAATGACATGACACCAACTGTCAAACAAAGTTATTATTTTTATTATTATTTAATTTAAATATAGACACGCAACAACTTTACGAGAAACATGAAGAGACAATGAAGTAAATTAATGCTTGATATTTTTTAAGCTAGTGATTAATCATAGACCAGTTTAATTTGCTTTTAGCTTGACGACGCCTTCTTCCTGTAGACGAGGGCCTTACATAGGCCCTTAATTCGTGAGCATGAAGGGTTCTCGCTTTTGAAAATCTTTCGCAAAATGGACAGCTAAGGAGATTGGAAGAACGACGCCAGAATTGCCTTCCATGTCATTTGTGAAGATGACGGGCTCCTCTTTGATTGTGATTTTATCGATCAAAATCTCTTCCGAAGTGACCTGTGAAGGTCCAACAGTTTCTCTTGGTTCATATTGAATAATTGGTTGGGGATTCCCTGGGGGTATGGGTCCCCTCTGCTCATTTTTATTTTCAGGTGCTTCTCCAAGCTCTGCAGAAGCGGTGCCTGAAGTTTCACCTTCTTTTTCCACCTCGCTCTCCACCAGGCCGTGATCATGAACAACCTGTAAATGTCGCTGGAGGTTGTCCCACGTCGAAAACTCTTCTCCACAAATGTGACACAAACTTAACGAACAAATGGAGGGCACTGGTTTCTCTGTATCTCGCTTCCCATTCTGGAATCTTTCCTCCTCCGGAATGGGGAAAAGCTCGAGTTGAATGCAAAGAGGAAACTCGGTCTCCACCGGAGGCGGTCCATTCTCCCGAATGTTTTGTGCCTCTCTCTTCCCAATGGTCACACGAGGTAACTCATCCGGCTTCAGGTTATCATTGTACATTCCAGCTCTGAGTTCCACAGGTAGCACCTTGCCCCGATGGACCTCCTCCCAGTGACGCCGTAGATAAGCGAGATGATGATATCCAAATGCTTCTGGTGGGCACTCGGGACACTTATGTTTGAACATTGCTTTCTCCAGTGAACTCGGGTCGTGACCTAAGATGGCGCAGATGACTGCTTGATATCTCTGGTAATATGGTTTCCCACAAATCCCACAAGCGAACGCCTTCTCCCATTCCTCCTCCCACGGAATATTTTTATGCAACGTTGACATCCTGTGAGCTCGAAGGTCTCCAAATCTGCGGAATCCCTCCCTCCCACAAACTCGACATTTGAAGGTGCTCATTCCCGTCGTGTCTGGAGGCGCATGTCGAACTTTATGTTTGGTTAGTCCGCCTTTTAACCGGAAGCGCATTCCACACTCTTCGCACTCATAAGGCTTCTCGCCTGTGTGGATAAGCATGTGGCGTTGGAGCATGGAAAGCGTGCGGAAGATTTTTCCACATAGGTTGCAAGTCTGGGGCTGACCACGTTCCATTTTTGGAGAGAGATGAGCTGCTCCAGATGGAGTGGGATTCTCATGAACTGTTCTGATGTGCCTCAGGAGCGTATGCTTCCGTGGAAATGGCTGCTGGCAGATGGAACATTGGAAAGGTTTCTCCTCTGGAAAGAAATTAAAAATTAATTGCGCATTTTGACTTTTGACCTCTAATTTTATATTTTGAATGCTTACTTGTGTGACTGATGACGTGACTCTTGAGGCCATTATTTTTCTCGAATGTGAGGTCACAATGAGGACATGGGAAGATTTTCATTGGGGTCTCAGGGTCCTTCTCCTTCATCAGGGTCCTGACGGGAGGCTTGTACCCGAAGTGGGATGTTCTTTGGTGGGCTTGCAAACTCGTTTTGAGGTGATACACATTGTCGCACAGGTCACAGGCGAATTTACGCGGACCATTGAACCGCTGGTGGTCGTGGACTCTTTGATGTTGCTTCAGGTATGGGCGATTGGCAAATCTTTTGGAACAGTGGCGGCAGGCGTAGGGGCGGTCATCAGGGTGGAAGGTGCTCAAATGATTTTTCAGGAGGGAAGGGAAGGGGAAGTGGAGATCGCATTTTTGGCAGATGAGAGGTCGTATTCTCTTGAGTTTTGGAGGTGGTGGTCTACAAAAATAAAATATTATTGTCAGTTTCTTTAATGCAGGTAATTTTTTTATGTAGATAAACAGAATGGCGGATTCAAAATTAAAATACTTTTCCAATGATATCGTTTGTGTGAGATTTTCCGGTTCTTTTCGAGTGGCCTGATTATCGTCACAAGGGCCTTCACCGTCCCCACTCAGGTTCTCCGTTACCAATGGAATAGTTTGTGGTCCCTGGGAATACACGCATATCTGGCGTTCATTGACCCCATTTTGAATGTGCGTTCCTTCTTCGGAAGAATGGGCGAGGAATGTGGAGGAATTTCCAGGGTCCAAAATTGTCACAGATATAGGTCATATGACTAAGACTCCTGCGATGTCACCCACAAGACCAACCTCACTTTGTGGACCTGCACCTAACCCAAATTTATCTATGAAATTAAAATTGACAATCAGAAATAAACACTAGAAAACTGCATTAGTACCTTCAAATCTTTCAGAATCCTGGGGTGGATCCCCCACGTAAATGTTTCCACCATCGACTCCAATTCGGATTGACTCCATCCTCGCGATTATTACCGTACCGTTTATTAAACTTAAAGACTTTTCCTGGTCATCCATCCTTGTCAGCTTCTATGATTGATGATTTGGTCAAATGATCAATTTTCCGAAACAATGACTAATAATTATTTAGGAAGAATATAATTTATGAAGAAATTAACCAACGGTATAGAGTATTGTGGGCAGGTGAAAGAAAAAAAAGGAGGAAAAAGTGAAAGTGGAAGAAAGCAACAGAATCTCAGCTGTCTTGATACATGCAACATGTTAAAAGCTGGTAACCTTTTTCTCATCTCTGGAAGAAGAGTACAGGTGCGTTCATTAAAAGCGTTCTACTTTGGATTCAGGTAGGGATCCTAAACGGTCTAGAAGAGAGGATGTGTTTGGAAATATTAGCAAGCTATTTGAAGGAGAAACAAGTACTTAATTAATTTAATTAGGGGAATAGTTTTTTTTGCCCTTAATGTTTAATAGATACCTTGATACCTCCTTCCCTCTAATCGGAAATTTTTAGAGGGAAAGTATCCATGAGGAAAACTATGATAAGGAACCGGGACAGAATAAACAAAATGTAATTTCATGTCATTCACCACTTCTTTAATCATTATTAAGTATCGAACGAAGTGAGATACTTATTGATTTCAGTTTGTCTGTCTGTCCGTCTGTCTGTCAGTCCGTCCGTGTGCGGTCTAGCTCGGGTACCTGTTGACCGATCTTGACCAAACTTGGTACACTTGTAGGTCATGACCCTAGGTACCTTGTGACCAAAATTTCGTCACTTGACTAAAATTTCGTCACATGACCAAAATTTCGTCACATGACCAAAATTTCGTCACATGACCAAAATTTCGTCACTTGACCGAAATTTCGTCACTTGACCAAAATTTCGTCACTTGACCGAAATTTCGTCACTTGACCGAAATTTCGTCACTTGACCAAAATTTCGTCACTTGACCGAAATTTCGTAACATGACCCCCTGTGACTAAATTTCGTCACCTGACCCCATGTGACCAAATGACTTCATCATGAAACAAAAATGAAACTGTTCGTTGGATACTTTACTACATGTTCGCTTGCGGGGTTTATTACCATGTAACCTCGTGCAAGTAAAAAAACAGTCGAAATTAAATACATTCACCATAATTGAATGTAAATGCTTATAATTTTCACTTCAATTAAATCACACTTGATCTGACTCTCACTCTCACTTTCACTTAGGAAATAATTCACTCATGAACGATTGTGTGTGCAGATACTTTTCTTCAATTTAACACGACTTTTCGTCTTTCTCGGCAATTCGACCTTTCACAAAAATAAGCCATATCATTATCATAGAGATACCACTTAAATATACACTTAACATTGTTTTCCATGACAGGTGGTGAGCAATTACATCAGAAATTTTTAAAAGTGTACGGAGATCAGGATGTAAATTAATAATTTCATTTTCAAAGTTAACCACTAATCATCCACTACTCGAATTTTTATCCCATTTGAAAACGCCCAATACAACGCGTCATCATCTTCCTCAAAGCGAACTAATTTAATTTCTACTGTTCTCCAACCAATCAGTTTTCTAACGGCTTCCTCGTCATTTAGATTAACTATTTTCCTTGCACCAAATGATTCAGCGTCTTCTGAGGAGGAGACACTTTCTGATGGCGTCAGCTCCATCTCATCCTGATTATGCATTCTTCTCGCATTTGACCAGGCCCTCACGTGAGCCATTAATTCGTGAATACGAAGGGCTCTCTCTTTTTCAAATTTTCTTTCGCAAAACCGACAATTAAAGATGGAGGGAATTGGGAGAACAACTCCAGTTGTTATTAGTTCAGTGCAAAGAGGAAACTCGGTCTTCACTGGAGGAGGTCCTTTCTCCCGAATCTTTTGTGCTTCTCCTCTCCCAATTTTCACACAAGGGAACTCATCCGGTTTCAGGTTATCACAGCGCATTCTATTTTTGAGTTCCACCGGAAGCACCTTGCCCCGATGGACCTCCTCCCAGTGACGCTGTAGATAAGCCAGATGATGATATCCAAATGCCTCTGGTGGGCACTCGGGACACTTGTGTTTGAACATTGCTTTCTCCAGTGAACTCGGGTCGTGACCTAAGATGGCGCAGGTGACCGCTCGGTATCTCTGGTAATAAGGCTTCCCACAGATTCCACAAGCGAACGGTTTCCCCCCTCCCCCTTCCACGGAATATGCCTGTGCGCTGTCATCCTGTGATTTTCAAACTCTCCAAAAGTCCGGAATCCCTCCTTCCCACAAATTCGACATTTGAAGGTTCTCATTCCCGTCGTGTCTGGAGGTGCATGTTGAATCTCATGTAGTCTCAGTCCGGAACACCACCGGAAGCGCATTCCGCATTCTTTGCATTCGTAAGGCATCTCGCCTGTGTGGACGCGCATGTGGCGTCGCAGCAATGTAGGCGTTCGGAAATTTTTTCCGCAGATGTTGCAAAGCTGCGCCTGATCCAATTGCAGTTTTGGAGGAAAATGAGCTGCTGATGATGGGGTGGGATTCTCATGAAATTTTCTGATGTGCTTCTGGAGTGAATATTTCTTAACGTATGATTGCTGGCAGATGGAACATTGAAAACGTTTCTCCTCGTTTCGAGTCAGGTGCTCCGATTCCAACGGAATAAGTTGTTTCTCTGGGGAATACAAGTCGTTAAGCTGATTTTGGGACTGGTTTCCTCCTTCGGAAAAATGGAGGAGGAATGTGGAGGGATTTCCAGCGTCTGCAGTTGACATATGTGATGGTGATATGACTCCTCCAATCTCATCCAGGGAATCGACGTCATTTTCCTCGCCCTTAACTAAAACAAACAAATTAAAAGTAATTTTTAACGTGGTAAAAGAGCGCAGCTAAAAATAAGATTTTTTGACGTCAACTTGACAATGAGCAGTAAGCAATAACAAATAATTAACTGGATTCCTACCAAATATTCAAAATCCTGGAGTGGATCCTCCTCGCCAAAGTTATCAGCTTCTTCGTCATCGGCTGCAATTGAGATCGGTTCCGCCTTCACAATTGTTATCGTGTATGTCGTCTCACTTATCGAACTTCCAAGCTTTTCTTGGTCACCCATCTTGCAGGATTGTTCGTTTCGTAATTTCTTTCCAAACCAATAACAAATAATTAGTTATTATTTAGACAGAAAGTGAAGAGCTGAAATACACTTCCTTTCTTAAAAGCGAACAAAGAAGAACTGAATCATCCGACGAATCCTGAGGTCATTTGGATGGTATGATTATAATTTAAGAAAAGCGTCTCTTTTCTCCATATATTTTAAGGCATTACCAGTAAACGAGCTTAGAAAGTGGAAGGAAAGACAGTAATTAATTTAATTACTGCCACCTGGACAATGCAAAAAACCACAATCATTTCACTTTTCTCTCCCCTTTTCTCTGAGCAACAGATACACGAACAAGAGTGCGTGCTCTTCCTAAATACCCCGTTTAACAATAAACAGTTTGGGTTATTAAAAATGGACGTTGTTTTCTTTGTGTGTGGTGGTAAGATAAAATTAGTAAATCTTAAAGAGAAAGCAAAACGATTAGGGTAAAGAGTCGAGTTGTATTTTACGAGTGAAGCTTTCAATCAAAGTTGACAGTTGACGAAATGTGACAATGAATATTTAAGTAATCTCTTTTTCGCATTTGGATGTTCCCAGTATAAAACAGGCTTATGAAATGGAAAAGCAGAGAGCAACCGCAAAACCGCAATAAATGTAAGACCTTTATAACACATCTGCTTCGTTTCGATGAGTTTATTTATTTATGAGTGGAGTCACCGGGAAAGCAAACTAAGCATTTGACATCCATAAATGGATAATGTTTCGTGTGTGTTCAGTATTCAAGTGAAAATGACTTTAGTGAAAGCAGGCATCTTAAAGAAAACGCGAGTAAATCTGAATGAAAATTTTGGATAATATGGAAAGTATAAAAAAATTGGGGGAAATGATATCCAAAATGCAGGATATGCGAAGCAGCAATGTATATTTGTTCGTTTCGTCTTGCAAAGTTTTCGCCCCGTTCATTCAGAAAAGCGAAAGTAGACACGAGAAACTTGTCTGCACGACGATATATTTTTGATGATTGCATTCAAAACTCATTGAATTCGTATAGAGTACTTTACTCGCTTTGTTTACTTACCAAGATTCAATTTTCCCATTTGTAACACGTAATTATTGCAGAAAAAATGCATGCATGCAAGTAGGAAGTGGGATAGTGCTTTATTTTAGAGATGTTTTTGCAAAAATAGGTGATTTGTTGCATATTTTAGTTCTGAATTCCTTTGGTTAGCTCCATTGAAAAACTGATGAATTGTTACTTATTAATATGCAAAATATTTCATGTGACAAAATACAGACATCTCTTTTAGCTTACAATTTTTATTTCATTAAAATTTAACCCCAACTGAGCGTAAATGCGTATAATTTTCATTTCGATTATATAAATACGCTTGCAGAGAAAAATACAATGGACATTACATATTATTTATTCACCTCAGTTATCACATTTGATATGACTTTCACTTCTTAAAGAAAACAATAACCAACTTTTCTTAATTTTCTTCTACACCAAATGTCAAACAAAGTTATTATTATATATTTTAATTAATTATCACATAGACATTGACAATGACACGTAGTGAGCAAGTTCATGAGAAAGATTTAAAATGCACAGAGACCATAAAGTAAATTAATAGATATACAAATACCAAAGCTAATCGCTAATCATCCACTAGTCCAATTTTTATCCCATTTGAGAATGCTCCTTCTAATGCGTCATCATCCTCCTCCAGTCGAACTAATTTAATTTGTAATGTTCTCGAACCAATCAATCTTCTAACGGCTTCCTTGTCATTTAGATTAACGGCTGTATTTACGTTAATTGTGTTTCTTGTACCATATGATTCAGCGTCTTCTGTTGACACACTTCCTGATGGCGTCAACTTCATTTCATCCTGATTACGCATTCTTGCTGTAGACCAGGGCCTCACATGGGTCCTTAATTCGTGAATACGAAGGGCTCTCACTTTTCCAAATTTTCTTGGGCAAAATGGACAATTAAACATGGGGGAAATTGTAGAAACGCCTCCACAATCAGCTTCCATGTCATTTGTGAAGATTATGGGCTCCTCTTTAACGGTGACGTGATTGATCCCATTGTCTTGAAAAGTGACCAGTGGAGTTCCCACAGTTTCTGTTGCTTCAGTCTTAATATTTGGTTGGAGGTACCTTGACGGGTCATGTCCCTTTTTCCCATAAGTTCCAGTGCCTTTTCCAAGCTCTGCAGAAGCGGCACCTGTACCTTCGCTTGTAACCCCGCCTCCCTTTCTCGGTCGACCTCTGGCTCTCCCTGGAACCCACTTTCCATTCTGGTGCCCCTTTTCATGTTCCCTCAACGTTTTCAATTTCCCGAACCGCTTTCCACACACGGAACACGTCAACTTCTCCAAGTTTACAGAGAGTTTGGAAGACACCCGGCTAGGATCATGAACAACTCGTAAATGTCGCCGGAGGTATGCATGGCTCGAAAATCTTCTTGCACAGATGTGGCACCAAGCTATTTCCGGAACCCGGGATTTTCGACGTCCTAGTCCTGAGCCCGACTTCCTTTTTGGGAACCTCTCCTCCTCCGGAATGGGCAAAAGCTCTAGTTCAATGAAAAGAGGAAACTCAGTTTCCCCCGGAGGCGGTCCATTCTCCCGAATCTTTTCTGCCTCTCCCTTCCCAATTCTTACACGAGGTAA
>JAQIXW010004516.1:0-11480 GCA_034700685.1 Willowsia buskii
TACAACTGCACGAAGCCGACATGGGAAACTAAACGAAGAAATATGTACATTACGGAAACGGCATTGCGCTATCCGGCTACCTCCGGCAGCAAACAGTAGACGTGAGCTCAAGCAGTATGGAATCAATGGATATATCTATCTATGTCTTGGAAAAAATTTCAGTCCACCAAAGAAAGAAAGGGTAGACGTTGAAAATGTACAAGAACAGCAACAGGAAGTACAAACGATGCAAACTCTAAATTTTTTAGTGAGGTTAAATCAAATTCCGGTTTGTTTACCCTTTATCTTCGGCATTAACTACGTACAAACTGCAAAAGCAGTCGAGTCTGCTGTATATACCTAAAAGTTACTGCGATGTTAGAAACGCAGCAATTCTTCTATTCATTCAATCTTCCAGAAAAACATGTAATTGATGTTGATCAGGAGTAATGCATTATAAACAGTCTGGGAGGGATGTTCCCCCGAATGGCCGCTTCTTCATGGGCTTAACTTTGTACTCACTTTTTCTTCCCTTCATGATTCATGATCTAGCCAACTGTATCTTACTTGAATCCTCTCGAATGTTTACTTGTCTGCGATGAATGATCAATCTCGTCTTGTTTGCTTTCAACTTTTTACTTTTCTAAGCAGGCTTTCAACCTTTTCTCTTGTGTTTTCAAAACCGAAAAGATAATTGTGATGCGATCTTGCTTAAAGGTCGGTTCACATCATTGCCGAAGTTGAAGATGTAAACAATGACAAAAGGGAATTGGGTAGTTTGTCAGAAACCGAAAAGCAATTACTCTTGGATTTTAGCCTTTTACTGTGTGCTGAAGGTCACATGTGTAAACCACGGACAAAACTATTCTTGAAATTAAATATTTTATTCGTTTACAATATAAAATATAGATAAAATAGCCAACTTATGTAATTAGATTATGGCCCAACATATAAACTTATTTTAATAACAATTTTTGTATTTTTAATGAAGTGGCCTACTTTTTTATTTCCTTGTGAAGTTTCGAGTATTTGCTTGTAATCATTGAATGGAACATTAAGGAAGTTTTGCCAGCTTTTTCTGCAATGATGAAATATTTCTCTCTCTAGAATCTGGAATGTAAATTCACCATTTATTCCTTTCACAATGACAATGGACATTTTGATTCGCAGATGTGAAAGCAAGTAGTAGTAAACCCATAATAAACATGTACCAATTTCCATTGGTCCATACATCACTCGCAAGTTGCAAATAACTTTATATTTTTTGAATTACATTTTTACCAACTACTGATGCTGACGGTAGAGGAAGTAGAGTAAATGACAAGGGAAATGAAGATGAAAATCATGTGAACGTTAGATCATGACTCGTGGTAATAAATTTGCTCTTCAAGGAGAACATCAACACGCTTGAATGGTGCTCAATAAATGGAAAGAAAAAAACTCCTGGAAGAAAGCCTCCCTTCACTAAAAAGCTGCATGATAAAAAGCAAGGAAAAATAAGGAAGTTGCAGAATCAAAACTTACAATGCTAAAAGGAACACAGTAGCAAAAGAAGAGTAAAGTTGCATAATAATATCTCCTAGTTTGTTTGCAAGACATATATAGTGCATGACATTATTACATAATAAATAGTTGATTTCATGGCGATGTCACTTCACTACTTGCTTCTTGATGATTATGCCGACCGTTTCAGAACAGAAAAAAAATTTGAGTATGGCTTGCTTATTTGTTTGTGACTTTTCTTGGTTGGCACTAGCACCGCTCCTCTCTACAAAACTGATATTAGCATAGCCTTTTCTTGCATAAGTTGAAGTGGAATGAGAAGAGAATGATTTTGTTTGTTCCATCCCCGGTTTTAGTATGTATTAAGAATTCACTCAAGTCAGTATCCGACATACTGTAAGAATAAGTGGAGGAATCGAAGTGAATGAGTCTCGTGTAATTCATGAAGACAGCTGCTGGCTACCAGCACCGTTTTGTAGGGGAACACAGTATACGGTTATGCTGGTTGGCTGCGGTAGGTCAGCTTGTCAGTTCTTTGGACAAAGGAGAAGAGAAAGCAGCCAAAAAACAGGAGACTATAGAGTGAGCATATAAAAAGCATTAGAAATAAGCTAACAGACTATATACCACTTAACATTTACTTACAAACAAGTACAAATTCAGGAATATATATTTTTTAGCTTGTCTGTTCGCTGACAAACAAGAGGCTACAGAAGGGTCCGCGTAAAATGAATAAATGAAGGCGAAAAGCAGCGAAGTGAAAGGTAGAAGAAAAAAGGGGTATGGAGCATGTTGCATTACAAACTTAAGCATCTCACTGACTTTATGTGTAGTCTTGTGAAAATGGGCCACTTAAATTTTCAAATTCATTGATTTGGCTGTCAGTTGAGTCAGACGAAAAAAAGGATGAATGCCGGACTTTCTTTAGACTTTATATGCACATGTATGTATCTATTAGTGCTCAACCGGCCAAGTTCAACTACATAGCCATGTGTGTGGCAAAACTAACAATAAGATGAGAACGAGCTTAGAATTGATACACTTTCACTCTACTAGCGCCGTTGTACATGTTATATGCGAAATTGTATACGCGATAACACTCTTATTATTTGCCTTTATATTCCAAAAATTTTGACATATGAATTCATATAACATGTATGTGTACTTTTGCTTCTCTCTGTTTGCAAAAATTTATGCTTCCCAACTCCAGTTTTGGACATGCTTCTCAGGACGTCAGAGACTACATTACTGGAGTTTTGTCGTACTTGCAAAACGATGTTATGCGAATGTCGCAAAAAAGAAAAATGGAAAAAAAAGCATAAAGTACCTTATACTACGGGTATATAAGCTGTGAATAGGATACAAGTATATTACTTGTGTGATACTAGCCAGGCAATTTTTTTGGAAATTTACCAGATCGCCGGCAGCACTGAATTGATATGTATAAAATGTAGGGAAGGCCGGGTAGAGAGTTGAGTTTGGCAAGATACTTCCGTTTTATTTATGTGATGAGGATTATAAAACATTCTACAGTACACTAGGCAAAAAGTATATTGCATTTTATATTTTTTCTTCTATTTTATATATCTGTGCATTGGAAGTGAGCACAGAGTAAAAATGATTTTATGCTCTTCTTTCTCTCTTTTTTGCAAATGTTACATATCTATTCAGAGGGGAAGAGATGAAGAAGTGGGCCATCATTTCCTTCTTACGCTGACATGTTTCCTTTTGAATCTTCCATAAAATGCCTGTGAGTGAATGTAATTTGTTAGAAAGTCATCTCGAATATGTGTGCTTTACCAGAGACTGAATGGAAAAAGCTGACGATCCAGCCGAATAGTTACGTATGCTCGTGTACGTTTATGTAGGTATGCACTATCCAAACCGAATATGATGCTGATGCAAGCACTAGTCATTTATCATAAATTATTACAGTGCAGTAAATAATAATAAAATACATTACAAGATTTTATCGTTTGCATTCAAAATGATGTTTACTTGAGTTTTAATAGAATTTAAGTATGCGGACCAACACAACAAGTAAGTGCATGAATTCGGAATTGAAGAAGAAAGCGGATGACTAGATTTTGATAGAAAATTGTGAATATTTGATATGAATAAAATAGAAAGCAAAAACATTTTATTTTTTTAAACTTACCATCAAGTGCATCAATAATGTATTATTATGCAAATGCTCGTTAATGAGGGGAAACATACTGAATATTTCATTAAGATATGGCCTTTCAATGATAAAACAGCATTAAAAATCTGAATAGAAGTCAATTTGATGTTGCTTTTATTTGTATTAATTAGCACCAACATATTGCTACAAGGTCTTACTGCTGGTTATTGGGTAACTACAAATAATATGGTAAACATTTATTGTTTTTCTACTGAATTCCTCATTGATTAGTAAAACATTTGGTGAAAGATTGACTGAATGCAAGGTTTACTATTCATTTTAGACAAATTAAGAACAAAGTTTTCTATTATTACAGGTATGAATGAAAATTATTTTATTTTATTTCCAACACTTGTATTGCAGCTTTTGTATGCGTTTGTTCCTCTTTCTTTCTTCACCTTTACATAATGAAAGAAAAATAAAATAACATTAATTGGTAGGAAGCCGATTTTATTCATACATTTAATGTGAATGGGTTTATACATCAAAAACACTTTTGATAAATTATTAAAGTTTGCACATTTTGAATGCAAAATGTCCTTGACGAAAGGTCGAAACGTAATCATGTGATGCGCAATACGTTCATCGGTTGTGTACTTTTTTGTATATAAAAAATCGTGCAATCTTTTCAAACACAGTCATATAACCAACCAACTTTTCCGGTTTATTTCAAATACAATCAACGTCAAAATAGCGACAGTCAGAAAACATCTTTTAAATCCAAAACACAAAAGACAGCTGAAAATCCTATTCATCCTGCGCTGCTGCTACTGCGACCACCTTTTCACTTTCCCCTGTCATTTTAAATCAACAACAAAATCCTCTCAAAACGATAGAGATTTATTTTCAGCTACAAAAAATACAGTATTTTCCCCCCACCACTTGTTATACAGACATTTTATTATGCCTAAGGTGTATTATAGAGACATAATATTCATTTCCATTCCCCATCGGCACACCCTGGTATTTACTGCTACTCATAATTTTATTGCACCCATCAAAAAAGTATTCTCTTCCTTTCACCGCCAATACACATGACTACTAGTTATAACTCACAAATAACATGTTTTCACTGCGGATGTTGTACATTTCAAGTCTGGTAAAATACCTGTCATATTATATCCCGTTTCTGACGCATAAAAGTTTATAATCAGCTTCTGACATGAGACGCGCGGGGAGAAAAATATAGACGGAAAGAAAGGCAGAATTTTTTCGTATCGTTCTTGTTCTGGATTGCAACTAACTACATTGTTATATAACGGCTTACCTATTCATAAAATAGTATGCAAAAACGTGAGCATTTTACTTCTACAATAAAGTACACCATAAACTATGCTTACCCAAATAACAGGCCCCACAACAAGACACACAAAAACATTCCACCGTAACATTACATTTATTCCAAATTAAAGTCTTGTTATTCCTTTTCTGCTATTATTACTCTTTTTGCGAAACTTTTTTAATGAGTGGTATGAATGAAGAGGTGATTTTCTTTGTTGCATTCGTGTGTTCATTTATAAAAGATGAAAATACTCAAAATATCTAATAGCAAAAAGTTGTGAGTGTATTTCTGTATGTTTTCTATTGGACTTATTTTTACCCACTTGACAATGAAGAAAAATTACATGTAAAAACAGTATACAAAAAGGTCCAATGCAATCCAAAACTTTCTAGTTCCTTGTTGCTACAAAAAGTAGAAGAAGAAGAAGGTCAATGAAACACGATGAAAGAAAATTTATGAGTGCGACCATTTTTGCTGGCTGTTTAGGTACATGCATAAAAAAGAAACGTAATTACGACAAGGCACGCGAATTATAGATCTACTTTGTATAAGATTATAATGGAAATGCATCTATTTTATTTACGTATACTTTCACCTAAAGGCATGCATGTATGCGTAAGCGTACAAAAAAGAAAGGATGTTTGCTCTTTTTTATCACTGAATCAATACATCAGGTGAAAGTTTTTTTTTCAGTTGGGAAATTACATGATGCACTTTATTGTTGATATAGAATACTTTATTATTCTATATAGGTACTTTATGACATAATATTAGGTAGTATAAATAATTCATTTCTTCATAAATAGTACACTGTGGTAGGTATAAACATGCACACAGCAATTGAAGTAGCGACAGGAGTGAAAAACAAGTGAGCAAACTACTAGTTTTCTCTTCTTTTTCCCGTGTTGGTCATTAAATGAGTAGGTAACTGTACAATTACTCGAGATACAATAAAGAAATATCCATTCTATTCCACATCCCTCTAAAACCGTCTTCTTGAATTAGTAGTGCTACTACCTATACTGCTTCCATAATAATTATATATCTGTATACTGAAATTAAAACCGGTGTACGTTCTCCATCTCGGAAACTAGTTTGGAACGACTTTTACAGAGAATTATCCTGTGAGTGTGGCAATGCTTGTGTGGCATTTTAAGCGGATATGCTCAACTTGACGGTGATGCATGTATGGGCAATGAATGAAACGAAACTCTCCAGACTAATCTCAAGAGTCGTATATAAAACAGAAGGTAATAAAATAGTAAAACTGTCTTAGTAAATCTTAAACTATCATTTTATAATGTTGTTAGCATTTCCCGTCTTCTTATTGCTTCCTAACTGGTTGAATGACTGGAGCGTATAGCATGTTTTTACTGTTTTAAATGGACTACTTTTTGTATGTCAAAAGTAATACTTTTTTTTAACTCCTCGAGGGTCTCTCAAATGCTATTAGGTATTACAACCATAATTTCCTGTAACGTCTTAAATTTCTCTTTTTGTTGATAGTTTTAGGCATGGCAAGTAATAATAACAATATATTTACTTAACCAAAAGGTGCTTTCAGAAGAAATCAAATACATATAATTTCAATTCTGGTTGGCAGACAACTGATATGGCAATGTGCGGCTTTATTTTATTTCTCCTGCTTTCATTCATCCATACAATGGAGAGAAAAAGGTTGTGTGTTCATTCATGTTGAGACGTTGAGACTTTATTTTTTTTCGACCAGTCCATTTTCTCTTTGAGTTTCTTTGCCTATCAATAACTTTTAGTAACCAACTGTGAACAGATTTATGGCATCATTTGATCTTTATCCTGAGAGACATGTAGTTTGTATGAATGAACATGGGTAATAAAATGTAGCAGGGAAGGACTAGCTTACGAAATAATGGTTGCCACCCTTTCCACACACTTGTCTGCATTTCTACATCGTTTCAACTAGAAAAAAATGTTTAGCCAAGACTTATTATTATTGCATAATAGAAATAACATTGTTATGGAACACCTTTACTTTATTTACAGCTTTTGAACGAATACAGAACGGTAGCTAAACTTTCTTCACATATGTATGTACATGCATACCTTCTCACACACGCTCACATTACTTGTGACATCCAATAACACTGACAGAATAAATTTTATTGTTGGGTGGTCACTCCATTTTATGTAAAGCTGTCCATGGCTGGGAAACAAAGGAATTATATTCGTATTATTTGTTTTTTCTAATGCAAAACGTGGCAGTGGGCGGACTGGGCTAGGTGAAGTTAACATTGTGCGAACTCTTATGAAAATGATTTATGTGATCGGACTCCATTTTTAATGGCGAATTAAATGTAGCAGGCAAGTAGGGATATTGGTTGTGATAATCTTGAGAAAGGTGGCAAAGGAGAAAAAAGCAGGGGAGCATGCATGCAGAAAATCCTTTCCATTTTTACTCATTTTTTTCATACTCTCTTCTATTTCCGCTCTGTGATTCAACGGATGGATGGAAAAGTTATTATTCCCTTTGATCGGGAACAGAGATCGCCTGGGATTCCTAGAATAGATGGATTTCTTCTACCTTTCACATCCCCTTTAAAGTAAGCGTACAGACAGTCTACCTTATATAGGTACATATGACGTATGCTCTGAACTTCATATGGGTATCTATAAGTTTTGGATTACGACACAGTAAGAATTCCATATACCAGTATATTATTATGACGTACTTGTATATGTACATATGTACGTAGGTACCTTAAATAAAACAGATGCCTATAAAAAGTTCCTTACGGTGATATATTACACATGTTAACGTGAACCTTATACCTACCCATATCGCATCATCAGCATTCTTGTAAACTTTTTTTCTCACAGTTGATTTTGAAAAAAGAGGGACAGGGAAAACTCCTATTTCTTTTCTTAACCAAATCACGTGCACTGCAATTCACACGAGCAAAACGCCAACTTTTTTTACGTTTCCTTCCCGGCATCTTCGAAGAAATAAGCTCCGGAAAAACGGTGCAAAGATGAAGAAAGTGGTACACAAATTACGGCTATAGATGGGTATATTGTACATCATGTGTATGTTGGCTTTATTTCGTTTAGGTCATACTCCATGTACATATGCATACATACATACAAGCTACGCTAAAGACACGGGAGAAAGGAAGCGTGAAAACTCATCATTTGTATTCACATCACACATGCATAATATAATGAGATGCCATTGCCGGAATTTTCCATTTTTTCTCTCTGTTCTCTTCTTTCTTACTCTTTTGGTCAGATCCATCCCGACAGTAATCTGAACGAGTTTAAATGGGAAAAGAGGAACATGAAAACTACCACTGTTGGTGCTAAGACTAGGTATAGCTGTAAAAAGGTAAAAAGAAGAATCCATATAATACGACGTAGGCAAAAAACAAAAATTGTGATATAGCATATAGCAAAAAAAGTTGGAATCCTCCTATTCACAATAATTTTTTTTATATTTCCTCACTCTTCTTGTTAGTTATCCTTGGTTTATTAGATTTAAAAAGAGGAAATGCAAATTGCACAAGGGAATATTTTTCTCTCACGAAGAAATACGTCCTCTGAGTATAACGCAATGAAAAAAAGTAAAATCTTATATAAACTGTATGACTGTAGACTACACTGTGCGGACTATAGTACTTTCAGTAATCTTTAGTAAAATAGTTCTGCTTTCTTTTTGCTGCACCCTGCAGGCAGATATTTTTTGCCTAGTTCACTCACATTTCTTCGACTGGAAAAGTAGAAAACTGAAAGGCAGCAAAAAGGATGCATTTACGTAAAGACAAGAAAAAAGGGAGTTCTTGAAGATGTTACTTGCTCGTATATAACGAAAACGAAGGAGGACACAAAAAACAGTCTGTGTGATAATGATACATACTCACTCGCTCACGTAAGCACCCGCAAAAATTTGCAATTTTTGCGAATGTCTGGGCATAAAGTTTAGTAACACAGAGAGAGAGAGCATTAAGTCTGGCCATATAAGATGCTCATTTAACACCAAAAAGGGTGTTCGTTCCTGTTAAATGAGGAGCATAATAGGAAAAGTTTTTATTTTCGGGAGTCACACCAGTATCCCATTTCCTTTGCTACCTCTTCCAGCTTCACACTTTCTTCTATTCTTTTTTAATATGAAGAATGGAACAGAATAGAACGACTGTGTCGTGGTGGCTGTCATACTGAAAAACTTGGTAAATCATCAACGTGCACTGATGGAATGAGTTTTTCCCTTTTATAAAAAAAGAAAGTCCAATAACAAGCGGAACCTCTCAACTCAACCAAAAAAAAATGTGTGGTTCTTGGGTAATATAGTGGAGCCGGAAAAGGGGTAAAAATAATATGTAATGTGGGTAAAACGCAAAGGGAAAATATTAGCATTACGTTTTACGTTGATTATTGTTACTCTACTTGATAGTGAAACACGTAAAGATTTATCTGATGTATCTAGAGATATAGGTATATAAGCGTTTACTTTTACACTAGTGCATTTTTTCCCTTGTTCATGTATTTTTTCGCGACAAGGGAGTATTTAGATGAAGCACAGTGTAAAACGAGGACATTTTGTTGCAGAATAACATGGACTCAAAGAATATCACCACCAGTGAGAAGGATATTTTGCAAGGAACGCGTACAGCTTTCTAGAGAGAACACCATACCGCGAGCAGGCAGGAAAACGGCAGTTGTAAATCATGATGAGGGATGCATTCATATACAAAAGCAAAAATATAAATGTACATAACCGGCTGATGTGATGGTGGCAATGGGGAAAAAAGAGTTTAGCTGCTTGTTGCCAACCATTCACATAATCACAGAGTTACACACACGTAGAGAAAATATTCATACACAGAAGAAAAAAGCACAACTCTCATGAAAGTTTTTTTTTCTGCAATCGCTGTTGCCTTTTCTTTTGTTCGGCGACACGACAGAGAAAGAGAGAAAAAAGGACGAAAGACCTTTATAATTTTCTGTCGCTTTTTTCTTGCCACTTTTTTTTGCACAACGAAACACTCTTTTACTCTAAACTCCGTTATAATACATTGTATATTTATGCATACCTATTACTTACACTATATCTCAAGCACGAAGACATTTGCGAAGAAAAAAAAACGAAGAGAAAATACGGATGACTAGTTGGAGAGTTGGCAAGCAAAATAGGCATTATCATCATCATGGTCATGGAGAAGCCGGTATTCGTGCCTTTTTGATGTAGTAGTAGTGCTGGTGCCAGTGTGTGTATAGAGTAGCTGTATAATATTCAAATTAAGCGATATATATGGGAAGACGACGAGGACGAATTCCGGATACATGTTTGCTCATTACGGAAAAAAATATGTGTGCTCCACAAAAAAAAGTTTAACCAAGCTCGTGGAAGATTGTTGTAGGAACGACAAGTACGCTAAAGAGTACTTCTTCCTCTGAACTGCTGTGTGTGTGAAGTTATTATGCTGCTGCTCTGCTTTCTAGTAAAGCCTTGAGATTTACACAAAAAGAAAAATGAGAAGGATCTCGCGTGTTCATTTTCTACGAGCCTTCATCTTCTTGAGCGCTGATATTAGATAATTACAAGGGACCATTTTTCTCTCTTCCTCCACCAGAGTTATGTATGCGTACACATAATTTTTTTTCGCTGGGAGTCACTTCAGAAACATGGCGAAAAGCAGTCATCGTCCTGCTACTTCTCATGATGATGATGATAATGTGAGAATGCCTAATAAGAGGGAGGATTTCTCCTACAACAAAGACAGAAAGGCACGCAATCATGCTCGCCTTCGTGTGTATGCTCAAGCCTTTCCATTGAAAATTTGCATAATATTTTAGCTTTCATTTCAGGAGGAGAAGGTGTGTACGTGTGCATATGACTAGTTGTGTACATGTCGAGTTTGCCATTTTAACTATCTTCTTATATAAGTAGGTAGGAATGTATACGTACATAATATAATAATGATGATGCGACTATTCTCATGCTGACAAAATGGAAAAGTAGAATAAGAAAAGCAGACTAAAGAGAGCGTATGTGTGTGTACCCAAAAATGCTAATAATAATAGCGGCCCCATCTATATCATTATATTTTGTAACAGAGTATTCATCTCGTTTCGTCTTTGCCATTTTTAACAAGCATAAAAATATTCCCTTCTTTCTCATTTTGTACCATCTCGTTTGTCTCTCAAACTTGTGTAGGAGGTGAGTAAGCATAAGGTGTACACATACATACAGAGTAAAATAAGCAATAAAATGAGAAGAAAAGCAGGAAAAGGCAAGCTGAGAAAAAAAGGAAAGGCTTACATTAAAGTACAACAATAACAACAGCAGAATTGGTACAGGATGTTGCTCTCTTGTTGTTACAATCACACAATGGCTGCTGCAGAGGAGGAGAAAAATGTTATGCAAATCACAAGGGATTTATACGCTTGACATTTGACATTGCTAGACATTCATAATAACTGCTTTTACCTTGTAATCATGAATACATTACATAAGAAGAGAAAATGGTGATATATGATGCTATTTATGCAAGCACGGTGTAT
>JAQIXW010004517.1:0-11477 GCA_034700685.1 Willowsia buskii
TGTTTTGTTTTCTTTTGAACTACCATCCCTTTTCTCATCTTTTTGCATGATCGATCCAGCTTTTAAAATGAAAAAAAAGGAAAATATATTATGATGAGAACAAATATGAAAAAAAGGGAAGGGATAAAGAGGAATGAAAAAAATAGTATGGAGTTAGGCTCTTCTGTGCATACTCAACAACAGTTTGATTTCGTATATGTACACACATGAAAGGTGAAAGCTTGTGTGTGTCGGAGGATGATGCTCCATACAACAAATTGTCATATTTTTAAGCCTTCAGGGGTATGATGTTGCACGTGTGCGTAAATTGTTTCTTTGTTTCTTTGAATTTCGTATGGAATTTTTTGTATTTATTTCTTTCTTTTTGATAGTGTGAGAAGGAGAGAGAGAGAGAGAGAGAGAGAGAGAGAGAACCTGCTCTATGACATGTAATCCCCAATCCCCCTCTCTGCCCGTCATATTATTCTTTCAGTCAAATAAGCAGGTATTGAGGCAAACAGGCTGACAGAAACAGAAGCTTTATACAGCTAGTAATCGAGCTCTTCTTCGTTTCCTCTACTTACATAAATAAGGAAAAGATAGACGTTCTCGTATTAAAGAATACACATGCATACATGCCTGCATATTACATAGTTTGTACCTTTGACGAGGAAGCTTTTTCTTCTTCTTTCTTGGTGTTTCCACCTATCATATCAAAAACCTTCTTTTTTCTCACGATGGTGTTTCCACTCCTTTTTTACCTTTTTTTCGTTTCGTCCTAACATTTCAACTTGAAAGGAAACAGGAGAGAAAGGGGAGAGAAAGAGCAAAAAAAAAAGTTTACTAGTTTCCCTCTTTCCTTATACCTTTCCTTTTTTTAGATTTCTCCTTTCTATCCGGATGTATATGTTTAGCCATTATATATAGAAGGCATGCTCTATTAGCTAGTTTTCAAGCAAGAGCAAGCACAGTTGAATGGAGTGTAGATGTGAGTTGGTGCTGGTGGTGTGATGATGTTGCAGTCGAAAGAAAAATATGAGACGCAGAGTATACAAAATACAAACTGCTCCGGTGAGGCAAACTCACCTGGATAGTTAGAAAGGAGAAAAACGAAACTCTGGAATAGAGGAAAAAAGGAGTCGAATATATCTATCTACGTCTATATAGTATGTATGTATATATACGTACATTTTCCCCCTTTTTCCTTTAAAAACATACCTGTTCGAAATGAGCTATGAATATAGTGTGTTCAAAACACGTATGTAGCTTAGTCGTCTTGAATTTACTGACGCCTTCTTTAATCTCTCCCTCTCCCCTCGTTTTTTTCCTCTTAATAATTCTTCTAAACTTTGATGTTCTTTCCTTTTTCTTCCTCTTAAGTCGTTTCCAATTGAAAATAAAGTGGAAAGCAGGTTATGTGATCAAAATGATGTTGCTGATGATGACGGAGGTTTGAAGAGCACACGAGCCGATGTACTTTTATTTTATTTAATGTACAGTCATGCTGCTGCCATGCTGCTTTGCTTTCAAGTGTGCAAAATTGAATCAAAGTTTTAACACACGGGGAAAAGACGTTCACGAAACTACCAAATAGTGACAGTAAAGAGAAAAGTTAGCTTTTTCTCGCTGTACAAATGCCACTAGCACTACTCAACACAATTTTTATCGTTTGTTACTACAGCACTACATGTAATGGCTTTACAACATTTTCTTCATTTCATCATTTTATTTCCTCTTTTCCCCTTTTGTCGTTCCTTCGTTGGATTTAGGAGGTAATAATGGTTTTTCTGAATACGTGCAAAGTAGGAAGGCTCTAAAGAAAAATAAATATCCACAGCCTACACCATCCTTGTCGTTCTCCCTTTTAATCGTAGCATCACCATCTTCCGACAGATTACAATAGACATTATTACGTAAACTTGCCAATAAGATTATTTGTTCATCGCTTTGCCAGTCACCAGAGCACTTTTGCGCTACATAAAATTTCTGATGCTGAGTGCACAGTTTGTGTCATGCCATCAACCCTTCACCTCTAAAAACATTATTTTAACAAGCAATGCGACGAAAACTAGACATGGCAACAACAACGAAGGCTCAGTTTATAGAGCTACGTGCGCACTCTTCTCCAAAAGCACATTCAAGCAAATTTAGCATGATAATAAAATCATAAAACTTATTGTTATTATCAATTTTAGTATATTTAACGCTTTTTTCTAGCAATTTTGTAAGCAAACTGCCACTCTAGACTGAGATTGTAATTGCGGATTTGTAGTAGAGTCATGTGAGTTCTAGTGTTCATTTCAAAATTCAATTAATGGTGGACTGTCTCACTGTTGACTGACTCTGTTGCATGATGCTGAAGAATTTCTAGTTTTGCTTGATTGTTGTAGATGACTATTGCCATCGTGGTAGTCTCTAGTCGTCATTGTATTGTCCACCACCACTACCACTACCTCCACGATCAGCAGAGTCATATATTTAAATGACAAACAGTCAAGGATATTTTCTGAGATTTGGTGTAGGATGCGTTGTACTGTTGCCGAGTAGATGGACGTGGACAGAGGGTGTACATGCTTGATTATAATATTATGGCATTATTAGGTCTGGCACACACCAAGTCGAATCAGAGTTCGGGATAATGTGAAGCCAGATGGACAGTGACAAAAATAATATAATCATAATGCAGACTGATAGAAAGATGATGATGATGATGAGAATATTATAATGGCTAGGTGGCATGCTTTTATATTTTTGCATGTCATAATGTGACTAGGCATCTATCAAATGTGAGGAGATGTGATGATGAACCAAAGTTATTTTTTTACAGTAGGATTAGACGTTCCACTTAATACAATCGGAAAAAGCAGCAGAGTACATAAATACATGGCAGAAGCCCATATCTATCGAACAAGCATATTATCGCTTGGCCATACCTCGATTCTGTATATTGAATTCCTTACATAAATCTCTCTGGTTCACCGCTGTCATACGCTCTTCTAATATGTATAATTCCTCCACTCCTCAAAATAAATGACTGGCAGAAAAGAGACATGATAATAATTGCAATAAAAAGTAATAGGCTGCATGGATATATGGTAATACTGCGAAAAAGGGACTAAAAAAGCCAGAACATAAATATAATCCACGTCCATCCACACTCCTACACACTGGCAAACAAGCATACACAGAGAGGTAAACCAATGAATTCATCCGAAGATTCAACTTCCCTAAATACCAATAAAATGGTATTATGTAACAATAAAATATATTATTTACTACTTGGAAAGAAACGAAAAAAAAAAGCCAGGAGAGCGTATGCTCGGAAAACGAATTTCCTTAATATAGATATTTGCATTGTACATAAAAGGCAATAATAATCTGTGTAACATATCTACGAACAATAGGTTGATTTATTCTCTTCAAAAAACGTACCGACCATTGATCATCTCGACTTGAAAGAAGGAGACCACCGCAGGACAGAACAAATTTTTTTCTCTCTCTGTTAGTGCGTTACCAAAGTTTGCATTGGGTTATTGATAGCGATAGGGCATAAGGTAACGACGAGATTAGGTTTAGTAGCAGAAGGATGAGGATCATCATCATGTCTCTGTGAGAAAGACAGATAGGTAGATAGATAGGGAGAGAGGAGTAGTGACAATATTTTTCCATTCAGATTTATTTTTGCGTGCCACATATTGAGCGAGAGCAGGTTCACCACTCTTTTTTTCTGCTCCTCCCAGGCAATCCTTTGGTAGTGGTTTTGGTGATGGTAGTAAAATAGCAATGGTAGTAGTAATAATAATAATAGGTTGGCTGGCTTCACATATCCTACCATCCAATCCGCCCACATATTGATGCACCTGTTCTCAAAACGTCACCTTTCACTCATGCTGTTGGTTTAGAGGTTGCTACGATAAAAAGCCAATGGATTTTTATTAGAAAAAAACATACCCAGACATTTTCTTCTGTGGGATTCAACATGTGCGCATAAAAAAGAGTTTTGTGAGCGAGGGTAAAGAGAATAAAACACGATTCATCAGTGGAATATATCGCTATTTTATTTTTTATTATGGTATCGCATAAAATAGAGTATCTGTAACACCACACCACACAAGTGCTGGGCAGAGCGGAACTAGAGACTACACGGGAATGGAAAGGCATCTCAATTTCATGTTCTTACCTGTTCATGATATTATCTGTGCAGTATCATCATCATGATTGTTATTATGATGATCATAATCATGCAAGTAATAATAATAATAATCTAGCACTATCGTCGTCAGTCAGTATCAGTGCGACGTTGGTAGGTAGGTGCGTATCAGTATGCTCTACAATTAATATCGTAAATCAGAAGAAACATGTTAAGATCTTTTATTTTTTGCTCTATCTTCACCTCGCATCTTTTATTCTTCACCTTAATGTCGTCTCATTTCTCGCAAAACCACACCACTCATATAGAACAGAATGCATCATTTCGGTTTTCTCATATTTGGTAGTGTACTGAGCACTCTATTCATTCACCTGTCCCTCCCTCCCTCACAGAAACCACCTCAACAGCAACTACACCCATGCCATAATAATAAATAGAGATAGTTCTGTAAAAACTCCAACAACTTCATTCCTAATAAAAGTTCCGTTCACCTGTTGCCTACCTCATCATCAGCATACCACAATAAAAAATTTGAAATGAATTTCATCTCCTTTATGTCCGTGCAGTTGAATTCAATTGAAATAATAAATTGTTTAAAAAATAGAAAAAGGAGATCATGCAAAACTTATGGTTTTTTGGTACCAATAATATGTAAGTTCATGATGTATATATTATGTTGTTATATGAATGTGATTGGAAATACATCCTGTTGAAAGTATGCGATCAATATAACACGAAGTCGCAGTCATTTCAATAATAATATGAAATGGATTAGAAAGGCATAAAACAGTAACGGAATGAGTAATAGGATCAAATATTTTAGCGTGCCTATATAGAGAGAGGAAAACTTCAATAGAATTAACTGTGCAGAAATAATCCGTCGATATGAACAGTATAGTAGTAGGTATGGTAATGCCTCGCATAAAAAGTAAATGATGGTATGCGCAGCAGCACATAAAAAGAAAGAGAACTGTTTTGAAAGAGATCAGTTTTATAAAAAAAAAATGATAATAATACTCTTCTATTATGTAGACGACACCTCAGTGACTACTGAACTAGAGGAACGAGGCTGTTATTTTACTAATGTTACTTATTTATGAAGACAAGTCGTAAAATGTAACTTGAGACATGATGAGTATCTTTCAAGAGGAGGTGCTGGTGGTGGTGTTGTTAGGCATGTGGTGGCGGATCGATAAGAAACAACAAAATAAAATGCAACTTACTTGTATATTTTTTCGACGATGTGCGTTGCTTCTGATTATTTTGTTTGTTGTTTGCATTATAAAGCGACACTTGATTGGCACACATGACATGCTCCTCTGCTGCCTACCAGTGACTATGATTACTCCACCGGTTGTCTTTTTAAATGTCAATTGAGAGCTCTGTATTAGTTGTATTTGCATTTCGTTGAGCTGGAGGAGAAGTCTCTATGCAAGAAATGAAAATAGACAAACATAATTATATACTGCTACTGCTCCTACATGCATCACAACAACTCACTATTTCTCGTCTTGTATGTATTTCGTTTTATATTTTAGTCTATCCTATCGTCATCTATTATATTGTTAGCATTTATTATTGTTATTTTTATTGCATTTAAAGTAATAAGTAAATAAACTGGTGATATAAAACGATGATAAAGTAAGGCTAAAAAACGACGTCCTTGATAAAGGCTCTGGTGTGTCATCATCATCATCATCAGCAGTTGTATGCTACTGACCGACCAGTTTTTCTAGCACGTGGCATCCCAGAGCAAACAAGGGGGCAATTAAATGTGTGCCTTTATTTTTGAATACTGAAATCAAACGGTCAACAAATAAAATCATTACAAGAAACGACATAATATCGCAGTTTTCATGTTCTTTTCTTCATTTTTATGTACATTTGTAGTTCAATTCTCGTCATAATTAATAAAAATGAAATGAATGAAGTGGGACAGATTGTGTGTTGTCGAGAGATTAATGAGCAGTTTTCTAAATCTTGCTACTGATATGCATACTTTACATTAGCATTTGCATGTTTGATTGGACGAAAGTAGTAAACAAGTAAAGCTCGTGTACTCCACATTTAATCAGCACTATTATCCTCTTGCGATCGTGCTGAAGGCAAGCAAGGCATTTTTTATTTGGTTAACTTTAAGATAATTAATGGGCCAATGCAGTGGCCTCTCTTGGTGGTGTGGTGATGTGGCAGTTTTGAAGCAATCGAAGAAATAATATTTAAAAAACTCGACTTATAAGCAGTCCATCAATAAAACATGTACCTATGCACAATGTCTTGGTGATAGGGGCAAGGCATGACACATGAAGATTTAGGCATCTTTAGGTTGCAAACAGTTTTTGCTGAAAGTTGCCGTTCTAAAAACGCTTCTATTTACCACTGGCTATGTATCATGATGACAAAGTATGGATATTGTTTGCTGCGAAAGTAGGCATGCAGAAGATTTTATCATGAAGACATGATATTGTTAGTGAAACGGAAAGCCTACGCTTTTGCGGTAGCAATCATCAAAATGTAGATTATATTTTTAGTTGTGGTTAATTGGAGTTGGGAATACATAGTCCACCAACCATGATAAAATAATTGAGTTGTTGACTACGTCTACACACACAGAGGGAGAGTATTGCGCATACGGGATTTTAGCATGACAATGGAGCACAACTAACAATACGTTTTGTTCCCCCACTCTATTTGTTGAATGCGGGAATAACATGGAAGTGGGAAGGTGGATTCTGGCGAAGATGATGGAGTGGAATGATGTTGTTGATTGAATCTGTTCCAGGAATTTTGCCTGGATTGACGCTCATCTAAAATGCTAAACTCGTTCGCTTTCCCGTTTCGCATGGGCAGAAAAGTTGCTAAGAGTTATGTCGTCATGCCCGCGAGTATCCTCTTTATACATAATAATGTGGGTGGAGGTGGTGTATGTACTTATTTCACGAGGATAAGCACACAATATGAAAATTATTGTTATTTAAAAACTGCAAACTTATCCTTCTTTCCATTTACGTATTCATTGTATTGATTGACATGGAGGCACGTTGCATTGCAGTTTTTTTGCGATAATGTCGATGCTTGTGACTAAGTTGAAACAAAGCTTGTCATAAAACAATATCTCGTTGATGGCCATGAGTTTATGTGAGCAGCAAAAAATATTAAAAAATGAAATCAAAATGTACAAAAAAAACAAGCAGTAGCAGCAGCAATGGAGGACAAATAGAAAGAGAGTGAAAGCCTCTTGCTTTCTCTTTGATTGACATTTATAGAATGTTTGAGGGAGCAAATAAACAACAAAAGCAGCAGAGAGCAGAGTAGTTGTAGTGGTGGTGGTATCGGTATGGCGGTGGTTGAGTGACTGTAAATGACAGGGTTGTCAAACTTGGTCCCATATTCTACAACAAGAGGAACTACCACTACAACAGTGCATAGTAGAGCTTTGTTTGCTTCCAGTAGAGGAGTGAGCACCACTACCAAGTACCAATGCCAATCAAATCCCCATTGTCATCGCTTTCCCTGCATAAATTACAATGACAACTGCATACCATTTTCATGATTGTCATCGTCATCATCCTTCCGATTTCCATGTGCTAGTAGTGCTATTAAATATAATGAAGAAAAACCCTCTTCACAAAATCATTATTCTCTTGATGATGACGATGCTGAGGATGACTGTAGTAATAATTGTTCTGTGGAGTTTTCAGTTGTATAATAATCGTTTTCCAGTCTTTAGTAGTCCCTTCCACCCGCCATTTCAATTACATGACATTATTATTATCATTTTACGCAAGATGTTGCCACATAAGTTTGGTAGACAAGTTGGTACTTCTGTTTGCTTTCCCTTTGTGTCCAGCTCCTGTGTGTATACTTAGCATTACGTATTTACTATGAGTGTGTATAGTATAACGGTCGATTCAACACGCGCGTGTAAGTCCTGGGGAAAATTTGTAAAAATCACAATTTTACCATTCAATAACGAAACGTTAACGTTACTCAGAAAAAATGTGACATTCAATGAAAAATTATCACAAATGTTTATTAAAACTCGCAATCCGTTGGTATTATCCAAATATTTTCATGATAAGTGATGCTACGTTCGAACGAATGCGTATGTATAAATGATAATACTCTTATTATACATACTTGTGATGAATGTCGCATCACAACAAAACATAATCATCAACAAATAATCGAAAATGATAATTGAATAATTTCTTGTTGTCCTAATACGATCGCATAATTGTGTATGTATCATTGCGACTATATCTTATGTATGTGTGTAAATATGTTTATCTGAATGTATGTTGTATATAAACATATTATTATACATGTCTATATCATTCTTTGTTTAGCTCTCTTCTTCGTTGGTCCTTTGATTAAATTATTATTGTTACTACCTTATATTCTTATGTGTACAAAATTGGATTATTGTTGTATTGTGCGAATATATTGTTGTTGTTGTTATAGCCGTTGATGTTTTTTTAGTTACTTGTTTCAAATTTTTACCCCTTTTGTTACGTTTTCCGGTATAATTCTCAGTTTTTACTACAAAACCAAGATTTTATTGCATCATTTCACGTTCGTTTTTTCAAAAAAGAAGATTAAAAACTTATAGGAAATTGTTTAGTCATTCGGAAAAAGTAAATCATCAGTGGTTATACTCGCGTAGTATTTAGGGAAACAACTGATCAAAGTCAACAGGAAATACCGTCAGGATGGAACATAATATATATATCTATTCTATCTACAAATATTATGTTTTTTATGATTAATAAAAATATTTTTTAATCGAATTCTTCAGAGAACAGGAGACGACGAAAACGAATGTATATCTGACCATGTTTTCTTTTCTATTTGTTTCTTTTTTCAATTTCCTGTGCTCAAAAAAGTCGAGTCTGTGCAGCGTTCTCCAGACAGTGGTTAGTACAATTTTGGCTGTCGCAGCAGCTCATTCTATTTATATATGCCTATATATAAATTATTACTATAATATCTACTTCATTTACAATAATACTCATATTTATACGTATTTATTTATATGAAATACATTATATATATTTACTTTAGTTTTTTCTTCAGTTTTTACTGTTTTCTACTGTAATTATCTATATAGTTGTTTAATATATAGAACAATTATTCTGCAACACATTATATACTACTCTTTCTTAAAAATATAATATAGTTTGTACTACACGCACATTTTGCACCCAGATTATTATTATTATTATTTATTTATTTGATTGTTTCTACTATTGTTGAACAAAAAAGTACAACTAAACTGTACAAAAGCCATAATATATATAGTTTTGGTAACGATCGATGGAAACTTCTAGTTGATTTCTATTGAATTCTCTTTTTATGAAATTAATTGCATGTGTCATTTTTTTCGCGTTAATGATAAAGCGGTTAGTTTTGATTGATCGTGAAATATAAAATTAATGATAATAATAATCCGCATCCTGTCTATTAACAACTTACATTTTTGTGCACAATTTATGAAGTAATAATTATAATTTAACTCTCTCCGGGAACAAAGATAATTGATTTGAGGTTTCTGCGGTTCTTTGTACATTGGTTGGGGCAAAACGACTGAAGCTTCAGATAAAGTATTATAAGCTTCTAAAACTACTTTAATAATGCCTACTCACATAAATGACCTACGGAATAGAATTTTAATTCAATGACTAATTAATATTTTTGGGGATTTTGAGAATTTATTAACGTGGGTGTCGGGTTTTGGCTTTACCATAATTCCTAATAATAATGAATATATATAAATACACTATGTCAAATGGTGTGCGTTGAGTTTACACGTTGCGTGTGTGCGTAAGGAAGAAAAAAAACCACAAATGCAAAGTTTTATAATTTGTTATCAAGCTCAAGCTATTTTCTTTTTAAATTAAATCAATGGATTAGCCAATTTGCATTACGCTACTGTGTTAATTTAAGGCGTGCTGCTACGTGCTTGAATATTGTAATGCATTTAATGACTCTCTTTTGTTTAAAAAGGAACAATTGTGAAGAGAGGTCAGTTCATTACTCACAACTTAAAAGTTTGTAGTGTTCATAAACGTCAAGGAAAGTTTTTCGATAGAAGCAACACTCTCTGGATGGATGAATCACTTATGTCAATTGTCCTTGTTATTGTTCTTATCTTTTAAATGAGTAAATGTAAATGTCTGTCGAGTTTTGGAATGTGTGATGAAGACAGGATAATAATGTATCGACAGAGTGCATATTACCGTCAACCGTATAGAAAGGAAGACTCGATATTGCTTCTCAAAACAATCATATCTTTGGTTACTCTATAACAAAATAATAGTTATTACGATTACGACTGCAATCTTTAAGACGAATATTTTATCTCCATTTTCTGTGGATTGATTTCGTCTCGGCAAGTTCAGTGTCAGTAGCTCATCCTCACTAAAAGTGCACATTGAATCTCAGTGAACTAAAGAGTTAAATTACATAGTTACTCGTAGGCTTTACTTAAGTGCAGTAGATTACAAAACAAATTGCACACTTTAAAACGAGGATAAATTAGAAACCTTTTAATCGTCACCACAATATAAATAGTCCTTCTAGTAGTAAGTGTTTAAAGAGTAAGTGAGCATAACTACAAATAGTTAAAAATTCTTATATTTTTTAGTTATCTTATTTTATTCTTTACTAGTCTAGCCGCTGCTGCTGCTGCTGCTAAAACAGTCTCAAAATAACTAGCCACTATACTACTACTTCACTAAAACAAATAAAGAGATAAAATAATAAATTAATCAAAATAAATAACTTTTAATCCAATCCAAATTTTAATGGAGAAAAACACATTTTGATTTTCATCTTTAATTTGGAATTTGTACTTAACAGTATATTCTTTTAACTCATTTTATTAATCTCATTTTATTTAGTTCATTTTTTCAGGCGTTCATGGATATATTTTTTACAGAATAGTTTCTTTCAAATTTTAGCTTTATTTTTATTTTTGTTACTTGCTATTTTGTTGTTTAGTTTTTTGTTCTATTGTTTTAGTTGTAACTGAGCATGTTTGATGATGGTATTGTTGTAGAAAGTAGTTACTTAACTAAATATTATATTGAGTAGTAAATCTCTTTCCAGCCAGTGGCGTTAGTATTTACGTATTTAAATGTACAAATATTATAATTGTATGCTATACTGTGATGCCGCGAATGGGAGTAATTACTGATAAGTAATATGTATATAGCTGTAACTTGGCATGCAATAATCTTTCTTGTGTCAAATAATTGCAAACGCAACAACAACTAGATAATATCGGTACTTATTTTGACTAAAGGAAAAGGCGACTACGACAAATATAGTTTATATTATTATGCTA
>JAQIXW010004518.1:0-11476 GCA_034700685.1 Willowsia buskii
TCCACCCAAATTAATTAAAACTATCAAACTCCCTATAAAAACTAAGTTCGAGAACAGAGTCCCTTGGAGCACCATATTTGATCCTGATGACTGCCAAACTATTCTATCATGTTGCATAATGATCGCCAAATTGCAACTGAAAGCTCAAATATTAATATGAATCTATATAACATGGAAGAGTCCTAATCATTTTAAATTGTTCCATCGATTTAACCATGTTTAAATTGGCTTTCATTCATTCTCTTTTCAGCTATATAAAGACTTTGAAACAATGAGTCCCACCAGGCATTAATATAGGGAAAAAGTTGATCAATCATACACACAATATGACGTCTGTTTAGTCAAAAATATATACAAACTTCAGGTCAACCAGACAGGTAAGTTATGATTTTTGCACGAGAATAAAGGTGTTTCTGCTTCAACCTTACAATTAAAACGCTCCCTATGTGTAATCATTTTTTGTGGAATTCATTCATAAAATGATTTCATTCGAAAGCGGATAAATACTGTAGTGTATTGTGGGTTATTATTTACGTCAATCGGAAGAGCAAACGGTCTTGCAATAGTAATAGTGCCAATGGGACGAAACTGGCTAGTACTCAATATCCACACGTGCGTATCAATTTTCAAAGGGACCTTTCACACCTTGCTGCATAAAAAGTGCACATGTCAGCGTCACCGCACTGTCTGGATAGGTAGTACCATTTAACTGATTTAACCCTTTCGTGATAAATTATTCGGTACAAAATGCTAAATAATAGAAATCATTAGATCTGCGCAGGTATGCAAAATTATTGTGGGATGGGCATTTATAATAATGACTGATAATGACTCAATTTTAGTTTGCAATTACTAAGATAACTTTATAAAACAGTACCTACTGTTTATGAATATGAATCACGATTCTCGATCCTAGTCCTCACGCTGCGCTGGTCCAGCAAATAAACGAATACTTTTGGCCAATATGATATTATGCTATAGGTATGCGCATTTTACATTAATAGACGTGAACAATTAAAATTGTGTCAAAATGAATTGAAAGAGGGTTTTTGTGATACAAAAATTACTTGGATATGAATATCAAGTAGATGAGAGAATATGATATAATGACAAATAATATATCTAAGAGAGATTTAATAAAGAAGATTGAATGACTTTTTTTTACATTGTTATTGCATCAAGCTGAAATACTGCTTATCTTGAAATAATTTATACTCAATCAATTATGTAATTTTATTGTAACTTTTATTATTTTATTTATTTTATTCTAAAATGGTACATGTGGCTGTGGCATTGACATTCATGCAAATATTTTTTTCGAATTTGATTTTAAAATATGATTGTGTAGCCGTGTAGGCATAATATGCAATTAGCTAGAGAGCAACTCAAGGATACGGAAGTTTTCCATCAAGAAGATTCTGGTGATGGTGTGATCGGATGACCCTTTTTATCATATTTTATACAAAACTGTTAAAATAAAGTAAAAATTTATGCATACAATTACTCATAATTTACACTACATAAAGAACACGCTTTCATGCTTATCAAAAATACAGTTCAAACAAAAACGAAGTATGATTGTTTTTCATTATTTGACTTACCTCAGAATCGACCATATCTGCTATAGTATTCTGGATACAAAATGCATATTCCGAGTACGCTCGACACTGTACTTCAGTTGGGTTTAGCTTATGTCCTATACGAGAAAGAAATTAAAATTGAACATGTCAAGTTGTACAGCAGATTTATAAAAACTTAAAACCACTTATAAATACTTTTTATCAGATAGTACCATATTTATCATGACATTTCGTAACCAACGTTAGAACAACTGGCTCCAAAAGGCCTTCCGGTAACAACTGACCTACAGCCTCTGTTATCGACTCTACCGTTACGATATCATCGTGGGACTGAAACAGAAACATTTGTATAGATAGTGTTGCAAACGAGCAAACAATCATGACTGATGCAAACTACAGTTTTAAATATGTCAAACTACAGACACAATGTCAGAGAACTCACATATCCAGTTACCCTCATAGTGCATTTCATGGCACACTAATAAAAAAATCCATAAAAAAATATAATTTTTCCTGTTCCTTTTGATTGCTCTACGTTTACAGTAAAGTTTATTTTACCCCCATGTTTTCCTCATATTCCTTATCGCTAGTGGAATTGGCTTTCAGTTCTCTGCTGCACTTGTTAAAAGATTTGAGAAGAAATTTCATGCTCCTCAAGTGGTAAGGACGGCAGTCCGTAGGAAATTCGGTTACTGGTTGTTTTTTATCCGCCTTTTTCTTTAAAAAAATGAATATGAAAAATATTCTTAAACGCACACTCACCAATTTCAACATAATTCATTGCATACAAAAGATTACACATCGATTACCTCTGCCGTAACGCCAGTGCAAGTCATCGCCAACAGGAAGAGGATGGAAGTGGCGAACATCCCGAAAAAGAAGCTTGTTGGGAGACATGATGATTTTAAACCACGATTCTTAATAATTTTCATGTTGCCATCCACCGAGGGGAGAACTTTAAAACTCTTGTGCGACAGGCATTTACTTTGGTTTGCTCCGACTACTTTACTTGAAATCATTAGTATTCCTATTACAGTTTTAAACTGCAAATAAGGGACGAATACAGTTTGCGCGTTGGATTTATGGAAAAGTTTTAGATTCTTAGATTTCTTCAGTTAACATATATGTTGCAATACAATGTTGGTACCATTTTAATTACCTTTCAATTTCCATCAAACAGAAAATGTAAAAAAGCAAATTAATGAATGGTTTCACATGAATATCCGCTCATTATAACTACCTATACTACCTGTAAAGCCATGCAAGTATATAAATAACCTATAATTAAAATTGTGCATGAAATTCATGAAACCTTGCTGGGTTTTGTTTAAAAAATGTCATCCTATCGAACTGTTTCGGACTCTGTTCGTAATTTCTAAGCTTCGCGTCCATAAGCTGTAGACTACATAGGTATTCGTATTTTTTGCTCTTAATACGTAAACTGTAAACGTACTACATATTATTGATTAGCTTATCAAATGTTCGTATCAAATGATTTATCGTTCGTTATTGACCTTAATTGAATTTAATTTATAGTTTTGGTCGTTGGGTACAAAGAATTCATCAATGCTTCAAAATCATTGGTTTTGTAAAATTATGTCTCATAATCTCATCCAAGGAAAGCTGGGGGAGAGACATTGCATCATTATAATATGCACCATGAGCGGTTGACACTTTGACAGTTCACGTTTTATTTTGCATACAGGAATGTGCATGGAATAATGACGCATTCTGCTGTCTCTAGGTGACAGTCATGGCAAATAAAAGGAAATTTGAATAAGAATATTTGCAGTTCCAATGAAACCGGAAACGGAACTAGATGAACACCGTCATGCCTATTATATGTTGGTCATCTTTTGGATGCTTTACATACATTGTTGGGGTGTCGTCACCTATAATTCGTCCCATTCCTACTCGATTATCTCAAGAAATTCCAACCCTATAACTTGCATTAAAAGCCGTGAGAAGTCAATAACTCTCAACCTTCAATATGTACACGAATACAGGGGAAGGTGGAGCCAGAGGCAGCAAACAACGGTCAGATGGAAGCATTGACAAAAGGGTTCAAGGAGTATGGCTGGCGGATGACCAAGAGACAGAGGAAACTGACGCTGTCGAGCATGAATTAGTCAACCCTTTTGCTGCCCTGGAACTTAGAGACTCGATAGATAGTACAACTGGGAATCGTTCATCAATTGTGATTGTCCCAAAGATCGTCGCAATCAAATACGGTACGCCATATAAAACCACCTCTAAATGTATCGGGATTAAGATTTACTCAGCTTGATGACTATACTGTATCATTAAAAAAATTATTCGATGACTTTTTAAAACATTTATAAAGATGACCCTGAGGTGGAAATGATAATTGAGGATGAAGACGAAAATGCAGAAGATATGCATCAGCGTAAGAATGTTGTCATAAAACAACTTTCACTTGAATTTTAGCATCAGTCATGCTTCATGCCCCAAAATTCTGAACAATTTCAGATTTCTTTGCTGATCAAATTCGTGGTGACAGGCCAAGGGTGAGCTGTTGGCAGTTGTTCATGTCTTGTTAATAATTTTCGATAAAATCTTAATATTAGTTCCTGTAGTTTAAAAACATCTTTGCTTTTCTCTCTCAAGTGGACCAAGTCATGGTATAATGTCGTAGCTATGATTGCCTTCATGGTAGACCTGTCCAACTTGACTACTTTCCCCAACAATGTATCCAAATATGGGATCGCCTTCCTTATCGCGTATGCAGTTATTCTGGTGTTCTTTGCATACCCGATGCTATATCTGGAGGTGATAGTCGGCCAGGTGCAATAAAATATCATTTTATAGTATTTAGCAAGTACATCCGATATCATTTTTCATAATTGAATTTCTTCTCTTTTACAGTATTTCCAAACTGGTATGATGGGAATCTGGGGGCTAACTCCGATCAGTAGAGGTAATAAGTAGACATTTTATTTGAAAATTCATATATGAATATCTAATTTAACAAGCGTCTTTGTAATAATTTCTATTAAGGTTTGGGAAATGGATTAATTTATCTCACCTTCTTGATCGTTTCAATCCTGCCTATCAGCACTCTGTATTCAGCGTTGTATATGGGAGATTCATTATTACACATTCGAACGGGTGATCTTCCCTGGACGTTTTGTGACAACGACTGGAATACTTGCAACTGCACTGGACCTAAATCTAAAAGCAATATGCCAGTGTGTTTAGATTGGAAGAAAGCTCGAAATGATACGAGCATTGCCACAAATCCCCCAGCCATGGAGTATTTCGTGTAAGAAAATGAATGAATTTCTTTGCTACAATTTGCTGTCATATTTACGCCCAAGAAAGCCAGCATTGACATGTAATTAATTGTAGGCAGCACTTAATCAATGCTCGAATTGTATTATTTCAGAGGGAAAGTCTTGCGAATGTGGAGAAGCAAATATACAGAAGTATATTATCAGGACGTTACCGAGAATGGAAATTGGAGCACCGCATTTGGATTTACTAATGTGAAAGAAGGTCTCGGTCCATTAGTTCCTACGAATTGTTTCGTACTACTGGCTGTTTTTGTTTTAATAATTTTACTGTCCCTAGCCAATATTAAATACATAGGTAGGTGAAAGATGAAATTCAAAAATATATAATACATCACTGCTTTCACATAAATCCATGTGGAGTCACCATTACAAAGCATTGTACTGTGTTCTCCCCTGCTAACAGGCTACATCTATGCGGTAAAAGAATACTAATTTTGAACTTACCTTATCAGCAAAATATAGAATAATCTTTTTAGTCTTGGATAATTTTTGCAGTTTACGACTGGTTTCCCTATTTCGGTGATGGTAAGAAAGCAAAATAGAATTTTTAATATAATGACTTTTTATCCATAATATGAACCATACGGTGTTCCTTGTATGTGTAGGTACTCTTATTTTGTCGAGGCGTCACTTTAGAGGGTGCCTCCGATGGCATCAAAATGTATTTGAGCACTGACCTCAGGCTACTCTTGGAAGTATCTGTAAGTAGAAATGTGGCAGCATGTATGAAAAATACAAATGTGGATAACCTCATGAGCTAATTAAATTGGTTGTTTTAAGATGTGGAACACAGCATTCGAAAACGTTTTCTTTAGCATTGCTGCTGGAGCCGGATGTCATATTGTGTTGTCGTCATATAGTTCTTTGGATTATAACCCAAAATGGTTTGGAATCGCCCTTAAAATATGCACGAAGAGACCCAAAAGATTGATAATCTAAAATTCGGAATGATTTCAATTTTTGATTTTAGGGATCCGATCGTAAGTATATTTGCGGACACGTTGCTGAGCTTGATGGCAACTGTGAATTCATTCATGTTGATCGGACATCTTTACCACGAACGTCATGCTGAATTGCCCGAAATATTCCCAGGTGAAATGTCATTCTCAATTATTGCTTGTTTGATTTACAAATTACAAATTGTGGATTACTTTATTATTATGTATTTAACTATCATAATTATGACTTCAGGAGGTAGCCTGATTTTTATTGCGTTGGCCGAGTCCTTCGGCTCCATCGCTGGATCTTCCTTTTTTGCTTGGTTGTTTTATGCAATGACGATTATCATCAGTATTGACACACAGGTAATGTCCATGTCCTGATTATCCTTTGCTCCTAGTTTTTTTTATTTAAAAAGCTTAACTTATCTTAACGTGCCAATACTAGGCGGTGACAATACAGGCTCTATCATACTCGATCTTTGAGGAATTCAAGCGGAAATATCCTAACCAAGAAGTTTCAAGACATCTCTTTTTGTTTAGCATTTGGGGATTCGCATTCGCAATCACGTTGGTTTGTGCGACAAGAGTAATTCATTATCATTTAATTCATTTCTATTGTGAAAATAGCTAACTACTAAAAATCTTACAGATTTTCATGTACCGTTTTAATTTGAAACTTATATAGGGAGGCTACTGGTTATTTACATTTTTGCTAACAAATTTCTTTGGTCTTTCTACGTTCATTTTTATGCTATTGGAAAGCATTATCTTAGCATGGATATGGGGTATTGTAAAAAAACGTATGTTATCCTTTTCTAATTTTTATTACATTTCATAAATGTTACATTTTTAGTATTTTTTAAAATATTTCAGGAATCGAGGAGGTCTGCACAGCTAATGAAACGCTAACGGGAAAACGCCCCAGTATATTTTTACGGGTATCGTGGAAGATCTCTATTCCAGTCGTGCTAACGGTTGGTGGAACTTGTCTGTTTCCTAATTTAAAAAATATCTCAGTTGATTCGTTTTAAGGTTGTATTTCTGACAAGAGATAATTTGAAACTGTTAGGTAACACTTGTCTACACAAATCTGATCAAGGTGTATGAGCCAATCACTATTTTTGGACAGACAGCTCCACCCGAATCTGCCAGGCTAGGTTTCGTCTTTCAGTGGATTTCAGTAGCCCTTATATGCATATACCCAATTTATCATTACTTCTTAGTCCGGAGGAGATGCAAAACATGCTTGGAGGTTGTATTGCTTCTCTTCTCTCCAGAATATGAGCATGAGGAAATTTTAGCAAATCCGAAGGGCGCAAAACGTCTAAAATGGCGACATTATGGATTCATTATGTTTGAGGATGAGAAACGAGATTTTTACCAGGGAACAATCCAAACCGTAAAAAATATGATGATTAAACTAAAATCATTTAGGACGGAAAAAGCCCCTGCACCTCCTCCAGATCCCAGCATATCGTTAGTGTCAAAGGAAAAGAAGAAAAAGAAGAAGAAAAAGGATAAAGAGAAAGAGCAGGAAGATGACAGTGCTTGGAACTTGTGGGATAAGATGAAAGAGCAGAGAAGAGGGACAAGTTCACATGGCTCGGATAATGAAGACATGGAGACTGCACATGCGAAAACGATCCATCAAAGGCATTCCAAAACGTCGAAAAAATCGAATACTTCAAATTTTGGAGCAGATTTTAGTACACACAAGAAAAGGAAAATTGCAGCACCAAATCGGAAATCTAGGGCATCAAGATTATCTGGTGATCTCCAATCAAGACCCTTTACTTCAACCTCGAAAGCTGGAAGAACGTCCAATGAAATGAAAAGTTTATCACCGATCAAAAAGAAGAGGTCGTCAAGTAAGAAACATCCAGGTAGGAAAATTAAAGTTGCACCAGCGGCCCATGAAGATGCTTCTGCCAGTACAGATTTTGAAAAGTTATCATCACAAAGAGAAAGTGCAGATTTTTCGTCAAAAAGAGAAAACGCATTCACTACTTCTGAACCTTCGGAGCGTTTCCCATAGTGGAGAAAATGAAAATAAAATTCAGGTGCTAGTTTGGATCTTTTCAAATTGTGTTTTTTTTTGTATCAGACCAGTACCAGGACCATTGAATTACTTTATTGTTTTTGGTCCCAGTGCAACCTTTACTGCCAGTTGAATATAGTTTGTGTTACACGTTTTCACTTAACATTACAACTGTTAATAAACTATTTTCTTGTCATATACTTTACAAAGAGAAGCAGAGATGAGCAAGCAGTATACTACTTATATATTATGTAACGTGTTATTACATAATTTTTATAGACATTTGTCACTTTTTTGTATGATTTTTTTAGAATGCAAACTTATTCATACAGACATTCATCATTTGGATTTGTCGCTGGTAGTAAAGGAGGAAATTGTGGGACAGGCATAGAGTCCCATGATCCAGGAAATCTGGCTCCATCGCTTTGATTGCATTGCATATCAATTGGTGACCGGTTATAATAGTCGGATAGGAGCTTGGCACGGAAGGGAGTCCATTCGATACCGTGGTAGTTGGCTGATACGGCACCTTCTGGTTCAATGTTCTGCCCTTCCATTCTTGAAAAAATTTTAAAATTCTTAAAATCAGTCATCTTGCAACATGGAATCATAAAAGCATTTTGTTTTCACGTACTCTTTCATAAAGTGAAAGTATTCCCGCAGAGATTTCCACGATATGGAACTCTTGCAAACCTCCAACGGGCTTCGAGGATAATAGTGAACGTAGTTGACACACATTTCATCACTTATCGCGAAGCCTCCCAGAGTAGCATTCTTCCTGTCTAATGTATTGAACTCACAGGTTGTAAGAAGTACGTCCCCCTGAAAAGAGAAAGTTTTTGCTATTTTCTTCTTTTTACTTTCACTCAAAGTGAAAGTAGCCTGACTTTCCTTACCGGTAATACTTTTGTTGGTCGTTTCAACCGCCTAATTTCTTGATAATGAGTGGAATAATGGTTATCAAAGTTGAGATACGGCAGTTCTTCATACTCGTCTTCAGCATTTGACCGAAAATGTCTTGTGAGAACCCTGGCCCCTGTCAAATGAGTATGGAGCTGGGAAGCGAATATGGTTATCCCCTCCCTTGGAAAACTGACTGATGTACATTCTCTGTTGCAAATTCCCGTTAAAGGAAATTTTTCTTGATTCGGAGGAATAGCCATTTTATCGCTGTATTCTAGACCGAGCTCGATCACACCGGCGTCATGAGGTCGAAGTTTATTGGTAACCCAAAATTCCATCCCACTGGAGTCCACATAATCTTCAAAAAATAATTTTAATTGTTTATTATTTTACAATTGGTTAGCCTATACTTGACACGAAATTCCAATTAAAAATAAAAGCAATTAACCTGATTTCAAGCCAGGATTGTTGTAATGCATTTCCAACCTCACATACGGATTAAAATCAGAACCTCCAATAGGAAGTCCTGCCTCTGGCGGATATCTCAAAGGCTCTGCTCCCATAGCCCAAGCACCTATAACTTTACTGCAAACAGTTAGCTCTGGTGGAGATGCATCACAAGGCCCAGCATAATGTTGGATAGAGACGGCTGGATCAGCAAAACAGTGGAAAACTTCCATATGGTGGACCAACTCTTCATTTCCTTTTTGTATGTAAGAACCAAATTGGATGATATGATGTTTCTCGTTTGCTACTCTCTCTGGGATTTTAAAGATCTGACACCAGTACAATGTCTCGACTGGAGGTACTTTCACCTGAGTATTGAGAATGCGAAAGCTCCATGCACTCCCACTGCTTCCAGTACCATGCTCGTGGAAAAGATTAAGCCTTTGTTGTTTTTCCTGTGGCTGTTCAATGTTCTTAAGAAAACGGATTCTTTTGAAGCCATGATCAAGTGCTTTCTTTATGGAGACTCCTTTGATGTCGTATAATGGACCGGTGCCTTTGACCCAATGAAGATGAGTTGTTCCTTCCTATGAAAACAATGAGGAAGTTTTACTCGGCTTTTGTTTAACTACACGTCATTTGCATTCCTAAGAAAATGGATTTTTCATGTAGTTGTAATGAAGAATATTAAAAATAAATCAAATCCTAGCCGAAAGGGAAAAAATTAGTTTTCTTTACAAAAAAAAAACGTTTTCTTTTGTTCTTACCTCTAATGCGTAATCGAAGTAATCGCATGTAATAAACTTTCTCCGGAATGTCCACTTGAAGGTTCCATTGTGAACCAAGAATTGGAAATTGGTGCAGTCCTGTTGCTTATCCACTTGGATGATATCTGTGCCATTTTTAATGTGCACGTCTGTAATCTTGATAGGGGGAACGTTGGATTCTCCTGTGTTGCCAGATGCCCCAGCTACTCCATGCAGTTGGTCTCGCCAAGTGATGCAGAAATCTCCAGTTCCATCGGAAATATTTCCTCTGGATGAGAATCCTAATCCGACCCATCCTGTAGATGGGTCAATGTTTTTTGTGTGGATTTCTGCGATGAAATCACCTAGATTCGAGTTGACCATTAAAATGTTGCAAAAAATTAAGGAAATTTTGAAATTATTTAGAAATATTAAAAGGCAAGTTTTACCTGCTGAATAGTCCAATTCCCAATAGAGTGTTATGTCTTCCCCCAGCCGAACGTTGTAAATGGCTTCGGCAACTGCCCACAAAAGGGCAAACCGAACTATCAGCCGTAGCATCCCCAACTCTTTATTTTGAAAATTTTCGATTTAATGATTTACATGATGAAGCTTCCTGAAAAGTGTGTGCTTTCTCCCCCAAAAGATTCAACCGCGTTTGGTATTATCCTTGACGCAAATGAAGTAGCCGCTGTCACTACCAGAGTGTTAAAAGTCACAGCAAACTCGAGAATCACGTCCAAGTGACAATAGTTATAATCAAGTGTGGTACAGTTATTCGGTAAAATAAATGAGAACCCCTAACCAAGCTTTCCCTTTTCTAGAAATTCCAAAGGGTGAGTTTTTATGAGCACCGCATTCCAGTGAAAGTCATCTACTGAAAGAATTCCCTTTCATTCCAGGGCTTTTCATCGCTCGCCATTCTCTTATATATGGTTTTATCTCCAAACATAATACACGGAGCATGTTGATGATTTGTGAAGGATGAAGATAAAGAATCTATGCTTCCTACCTGTAATGCCTTTTATCATCACATTTTTTATCCGGGTATAATGTATTCATCTAGTCATCATTCATATCATGGAGTGGACTGTGAACGTTCATTTCACAGGATACTCTCGATTTCCTTCGTTCATCGTTTCCTATAATCTAACAATAGCTATAAAGTGCGACGCTCGCCATTCTTCGCAGTTGGTACCCGTCACAAATTATGATCACATTGGAATTCCACTCTGTTTATAAGAGCATTTTTTTATCCCGTTCCTGTTGAGCAAAATCTTGTTTATCAGTTTACTATTTCCTTTTACTACCTTACGTTCTAGTAAGGTATAGTGTCGTAATATTTGGTTTTAATACTTCCTCTGTTCACTTATGTCTTAGTACTCAAGTACTACAATAGTTTTTGCAAGTTACATTCCATCACGTTTACCACAAAGCCTTTACCATTCATCCTGACTTTATTAAATTTTTTTCTTCCTCATTGCGACCAACAAAGTTGGTTAAGTTG
>JAQIXW010004519.1:0-11474 GCA_034700685.1 Willowsia buskii
TAATTTAATTCCATGTACTCTTTATGTAAATGTATCACCGTGTAGTGTTGTATACAGCTTAATATTGACAACGGGATGACATTGGACTTACGGGAGAAGACATAGCGGTCCCCTTTTTAACCCATATCAGAACCAAATGACTAGTCAACCAAGATACCACACACAAGATGCTTTACAACTTCCCTAGTTATAATTCTTATAGATCAAGTCATGTAATGCAGCAGTTTTTGTGTAACTGCACTTTTCTTTGCAGAACCAACGATCTGAAGGGGATGCAATGCAACATGGCTTTCTGGTGGTGCTTCTGATTTTGGTAAGCTTCAAGTACCTAATATACATACCTACTATGGTTATATAGATATTTTTACACGATAATAGGGCAGAAGGGATTAAGCTTGTGAGACCAGTTGACTCTGTTTTTCTCGCACCGGCTTAAATATGTATGTGAAGCTACTATATGTAGGTATATAAATTTCATGGAGTATAAGAGTGTCATAACCACTTATCATCATCAACCATCAGAAGAAGCTACGTCACAGAACCAAGTAAAGCGTAAATACGACAAGGGGTTCAATTCATGTTTGGTTTTCGCTTTTTGGCTTTTAAATAGGCACAATCACGATGATATGTTGGGTATCATCATATGAGCTACTGCTTTTGCTGTCAATGAGGAGAAGTGTATTATGGTATTATTAATATAGGCATGCGGATAAATGATAGTGCCTTGTTAACTATTCGGCATGCATGAAATATTTATGACATCATGTATTTATATGTATGTATATGACTGTGATGTGATCATGGTGGTAACTTAACACGGTCATCCCAGCAGTATCGGTGGCACTCTTTTCTTTTGTTGCTCTTTACGCGTCGGCAGGCAAAAAAAAGGCACATGGAAATGTGGGATAGTAGGTGGCTATGTGTGGCTTTCTGCTTTCAACAAATCAAGCGTGTACATTTTTAATTTAATAATACATTTTTGTTGTGGTCTTGGTGGTGGTGGTACATCTTCTTTTGATGGAAGATACTTGAGTATGTTATTCTATCTTCTCGAGTGGCTTTACTCATCAGCTCACCTCGTTAGACAAATATTGTTTTTGACACCGCACACCATTCATTCCACCACAACAACCAGGCTTTATTTGTAGTAGATATAGTGAGTATATGCATTCATATTACTTGCGGTGAGCTGAAAGCGTAGTGATTCACACGTCAATTCCGTTTACATTATAAGTAACTACACATTATTGATTCAAAAGGCTATATGATGGCTTGATTTACGGCTGCTTTTCTTGTGGGAAAATAAAATAATATTATTCTTGGCCGAAACGTTACAATAAGCGATGTCCAAAATTGAAAATGGCATTTGCTGCGGCACGTATGGATAAAAGGAATATAATCCCGAGCAAAGCATATGCAATGATCTCGTCATGTATGGGTTATTATTCCTTTGCAATTTCAAAATTAATTAAGTTTTCATAACGAATTTTTAGGTCGTTTATTTTTCATGATTACTGCTTATTTAAATATGTGAAGTTTTAGAACGAAGCCGGCAGGATTTTAACGTATGCATAACATAAGCAAATCGATTGGGTTATAAGAAAATTAAGAAATTGGTTTCCACCAATATCTACCCTTTCTAATAGTTACCTATTTCGCTCTTGTCTTTTATGTACAGAGTAGTCAAATCTCAAATTCACCATAAATATAAATATGTTGACGACAATCGCCAGAAACGGTGAACTCAGTTATCACTCCTTAGAGTCCGGGGAGTGTTAAATCGTCCAATAAAACAATAAAAGAATGAATTGAACCTTTGAATGGAATTAAAATACAAAAGCGCCAATCTAATAATTATCCTTCATTATTGTAAAATATTATCCTTCCATAATAAATAGTTTAATGTTTAATACCGGTTTAGGACGCGTTTGGCATAATTTTTTTTAAACCAATTATTTATAACTTCAATTCTATTGAGAACTAAGGGTTTGTACATTATCATCTTGTGAAAATCCAATATCTTAAAACACCGTTTTAATGAGCAATTTTTTATATGACTACAAAAGTGATATTATGAATGAGACAACAATAATAATACGCTCTTTGTCGCATGTTTTTTTAGTTTTGTGTCATCATAATATCAAAGCGGAAGGCCTACTGGGCCGCGTACACACAATAGTAGACGTGGACAAATTTGTAGCAATAAGAAGATATTTCCGTTAGACTGGAGGAAATGAGATGGGTAGGGGGTGCGTACTTCAACTGTATAAGTTTATATACCCACCCTTATAAAGCACGTATTTAAAAGCACGTACCATATACCTTGAATGCATTGTAATTAACTGATATTATGATATGGTTCAATCATAAAAGTGTGACCAGAAAGGAACGTCGTAGTACGCTAAAACGGCTCTAAAAAGCATTTTAATTTACATATTATATTTTTCATTTTAAAAATGTTAATTTATCATTCTAACTACTTTTGAGGTTCGTTTATTAATTCTTTTATTTGGGGCAATAGAGGATGTGCTGCAAGCTCCATTGAAAGAAAATAAGTAAATATCTAGCATTTAGCGTAGATGGTCAAGTTTTTCTGTTTCCAACTGTTTTCCTTTTCAAATGACGTAGATGCATTATTTTGCTTACTCGAATGATGAACAACTGCACTTTTGTGTTTAACAAGCATATTTGTTGTTTTTAAGAATATTTGTGTATGTTTGCTCCTATTTGATGTTCCTTTCTTGTCTTATCAACATCAGATATTTTACAACAATAGAAACTTGTTCCGACATTATTGCGACAACAAAATATAGTGCATGTGTTTGCCTACCTTTTCTCCATCTTTCAGAGTGTGAGGGCGAGGCAGTGAGGCAACAAAAGCCGACGAAAGAAACGATAGGGTACCAAACCAGCAACAAAACTTATAAAATTAAATTAATTGGTGCTACGAATTCCACTATAAAAGAGCGATTTTAACTTCTTTATTATCACGATAAAAATAGAAAATTGTTTTATATTTTGTGGCGGTGCAGTGGTTGGTCCTCCGGTAAAGGTATATATCATACTTTATACCAGAGTCGTGGTTTGTACCAGGCCATCAAATTATCTAATAAACAACAAGGGTACTTTTAGCAGCAGCCCGACTCCCTGGTGAGATCTGGAACATTTAAGTTGCTAATTAAAAAATAAGCTCCATTGCTGATCCCACACAAAGAATGAGTTCATGATTTGTGATTTTCATGATTAGACTTTAAAACCTTGAGAACACCGCTCAGTTGGTGCTACGGCAGTGTGTTGCTCATTCATTAATAGCAGTGTATCAGAAAGAAACCATGAAGGTAGCAGCAAAGCTACAAAAATTACTTATTTTTCCACTTTGGTTTGATTGGCATCACTGTTGTGATGATCATGCAGACAGACAACACTAAAGACACATGCGCTTCTCTTGTTTTTACCACCGTTTATTATACAATTTATTTTTATTATTTATACGTACAACATACAAATATAACTCTAGAGGAAATTACCGTCATATCGCATGTTTAATGATTCATATTTTCCAAGCAAATTAGTACATTAAAGGAAATGATCGAACGTTATAAAAAAGCATGGGCAATCGTCTTGCATATTACAATAAAAAACAAGAGCATATAAGAAGTCAAAGCAGCCAATCAGAGTCCGACACTATATCTATCTACATAAACAAATAACAAGTTTTTTGACATATTATTCTGCTCAACTTAAACTTGAGTTAGATTTTCAACTGAGATAATTATTCTCAGAGACAAAACGAGAGGAGTGCACTGTGCACAATGCAGTCATAAAATTGTGAAATGACAAACAAAAATGCTCAAAAATATGCCTATCCCAAGCATGGTCGGCAGTCGTACTTGGAGAACTGGTATTGTCGTTCCTCATGGTAAGGAGAATTTATTTATTTGCTGTATGAGTGCTATTTAGAAATACTCTCTTCCACTCCACAAATAACCGTCAACAATTTTTATTGTCGCTGCAACAATTACTGTTAAGTTGACTGGCTGAATAACAATGTGAATGAATGCGGCTAAATGTCACAAAGGAAAAGAAATGACAACATTATATTGCTGATCTAATAATAATAAGAATACTACTAATAAAAAAATACTTTCTTTTCGAAAAAAAAATGAAGAAAATGGGAAGGGAGACAACGATAATTCAAATGTAATTACAAATTGTGATGTGATACAAATGCATGTTAACTGTGCAATAATGAATGCTGGCATTGGCTTTTGATTATACAAAGATATTGGTGCATAAAACAGCTCATATAAAAGTACATGAATAACAATAAATATGTTACGCAGTAATGGAATAAAATTACATTTTTCAATGTATAATTTTATTTATAGGCTTGTTGTAAAAGCTGTTGTAGTACTGGTTATATTAAGTAAGTATACAGCAATGCTACAGCCATAAAAAAGATGCAAATTAAGCTGTAAATTATATGAAACTTCTTTTACAGAAGGAGTAAAAACTAAACGTGGTCGTGTTCCGAGGAACTGGTAAGCTTAATTGTAAAAATGTCAACAGAGCATATTAACAAGTCTGAGCGATGGTTTCAATGAGATGATCTGTCCGATAGTCGTTGCTCACGCTATTTATTTCAGTCTACTACAGTTTGTTAATTTGCTAAAAATACACACTCTAAGCATATAATACCTGAAATGAAGTGAATTCATTAGCAAATGCAAAATAATAAATTACAATTTGAAATCACTTTATATTGACGAAGGAAATAATGCGATTTTTTTTGCGGGAACTGCCAGTCTTTTATATCATCGCTTCTTAATGCTCTGTTCTGTAACCTGATAAGGATCTCATCTATAAAAACAAGTTAAATTAATTGAGTTTCATTTATAACGAGTGGTCGTCCTAAATTCACGCAAACAAGTAAATTGTTAATGTACCTAATAGTTATACATGCCCATGCAAAAACGAAACAGCATCTGTTGTCCATATCATATTTCAATTTAAATATTATACTTATGCAGACATACAGCAACAAATTTTATCCTTAAGTAGAGATAACTGTCCAGCAGACCACATGTAAGAATGATGTGAGGAGATACTTTGACTTGTTTTTTACTATAGTGTGCTTATTTCATTTCACGTTTTTTGTGTATTTTGAACTCAATTACATACGAATAAATTACATTCATTTGCATTTCATTACGGGAAAAAGAATAGGAGGATCCGATTCAATTTCTCTTGTGATCCTAAAATGTACCTGTAATCAAAAGCTTGTACACACAAAACCTGCTTACCTCAGCTAAAATTATATAAAGTTTACAGAAACATAGATTTGGTTATAGTGTTCATTTATTTCTAGACTGTGATTTAGACGCTACGTAATGACTTGTTCATCACAGTTCATGATATTTCATTCAATTCATAATGTGTTAAATCAATCCAACTGATATCAAAATATCAATCGAGTTTTAAATATTGACATTGGTAAATGCATTATTAGGTATATATTCATTCCCTCTAGATTCCCTGACACAACTAAACAACCTCTTCAATAATATTTTGAAATAGATTGCTAAAAGTGTAAAGAAGGTATTCGCAGGTATATGGTGTTTGGTGAAAGTTAAATTATATGACAAAAATTGATTTGCCGAATCACTCTTTTTGCCCTCCACGTTACCAGCGTGCAGAATACAAATCTTGTGAATACGTACCCAATATCATACGAAAATGGATAATAAATGTGGTAGCTAGTTCTAGTTCAAGTTCAGAGTTCCGATTCTTTGTCTTCTCTGTCAGATATTCCAAATATTATCTATTAGGGCAAGCAATTACCCAGTTTATGTCGTTATATAGCTAATCATAACTGCTATAACCTCAACAATGAAATTTTATGATGCAACTTGAATAATAAAAATGCATTCGAGTACTATATTCCATTGTTATTTCTGATTAGTTAACAATAATAACATCCAGTAAAACTGAACCAATAACACATAAAATGTTTTTATCAGCTCTGCTTATCTATATCTGCCTCATAAACTGAAAAAAATTGCTTTACAACTCTGTCATCTATATTATAGGGTATTCACATCCAGAACAGTTAAATACAGACTCATCAAATTTGTAGGAATGTTTAGTTCAATGCAGCATATACTATAGTTATTATTGCTTTGTTTAGTACCTACAGTAAATACAGTGTGAAAAGCCTCCAGGATGGCCAGATATTGCACATGGATAAAGTACCGCCATAAAGTTACTTTGCTGACACTGTAGATTTCCTTTTATATTTTTTGAATGTTAGTGAATAGTCCATTTTGTAGACAGGATCATATAAATGTATATTGTATAATAATATCTTTATGCTAGATTAATAAGTACACATGTACTAAATGACTGTTTACAATGGCACAACGTACACAAGTGGTGTATATTTTCTAATAGTACATCTCAATACCTGTTGTTGATTGCATTGTGGATCAATTGTTATTCATGTAAAACGTCTTTTGCTTTGCCACCAGCAGGGAATACTTTAAAAGAAAGGTTTTTCAACTACTCACGACTAATTTTCTTACCATGTGGGGCTTACATTACTAGATAAATTGGCAGTAGCTTATTTCTACCATACAGAATGACTGTCTACGACTGCAAGCAGGAATATCGATGTAGTTATTTTTACGCAGGTAAAGCAATATTAAGTGGTGTTGACTTGAAGGCATAAAACAATGAGAGCTCTTTTCTGAAATGTTGTAATGAAAATAGTGTTTGCATTGCTTGCTTTGTTGCTGCTGGCCCTTGTCCAGAAGAAGAAGAGTAAGAACGTAAGATGTGTCATGAATAATTTAAGCCAACCCCCTGCCAAAACAGCTTGACCTGCTGGCCAGTTTTTTCATGCATTTTTAACAAGAATGCATTGCACGCATGCATACATGCAATAACTCAGTAAAAAGAAAGATGATAAGTGAGTGGACTGAGCGTGTTGTCTTGTGTGTGGAGGCAATATGCAATGGAACCGGCTGCTGAATACTATTATCATTTTATCTGTTGCATCATTATTATTATCATCATCTTCATAATCATATCCACTTAGCTATTTATTTATGAGCTCCTTTCAAAGCATGCATTTTATGAATGTGAAATGGTGCTTGTTATCTCGTAAAATAATAGTTTACAAATAAGTAGTAGTGGACTTGTCTTTGCCTTTCTTCCTTTACTCACAGAAAATTATATTCCGCACACAGAAGAAAAGTAATGATAGAAGCAGTCTTACAAGATTATTTCAAATTACACACGCCTTTCCCATATAATATTTTATTAATACACAGCGATAATAAGATGTAGTGTACAGTGATGATGTTGATGATGCACACACACTCTCTTGCCTTTCACTTTAAATTATTGATGGCATTTTCACCTTGCTGCTCTCTTCTAATTGAGTGGAAGAAAGGTGGAAACGTAATCATGAATGCTGCGTGATAATTTTATGTATGGAGAAGAATTTTCTTGTAATGCTGCTTGAAATGCTGTAAATACTTATAGATCTAATGTAATATATTTATAAATACGGAGAATTTTAATTGCATATAACACTGAAATGATAAAATTATAACGATGAATGCTGTAGTATAATATATTTTATAACACACGTACTACAGTGATATACAAAACTACTATTAATAAATTGAGAAATAAGACATATTTTGCGACACGAAAAGTTGCTGAAACATCTTTTAAAGTCAATCACCGGAATGCACTGGTGATGGACTCGTAAGGAATATGAAATACGAACGTAGGTATGCAATTTATAGTTGATAATAGTGTTGATTCACTATATGGACATCGAGCTGCAATACATTTTGTATTCCACACGTAAGGATGAAAGCATCTTGTTGAGACTAAAAAAAAGAGGAGGAGTAAATAATTATTAGCTAAACATTTATTTAGGGTATAATTTATTTTGATCGTAATTTAAGCAATTCTCAAGAGTTTCTCTTCTCTGCCTTTGCTTAAGGTGCCTTAATTTATACGTAATAATATGTGGATGTGGAGCAGGGTGGGAAACCGGTTTATTTTCTTCTGGAACTTGAAGACACAGTGAAAAGTGCAATATTTCAGCATTATTGTTAAGGTGTAGTATGGTATTATTCCTCTTAAAACTCTATTCTAGTGATGCACTCATAATAATAATCAAACACCATACATTTGTAGTTTTCTTTTCCTCGTTTTGTATCATCGCATCAAATCTGATTTCTATCTTTTTTTACTATCCACCCTTCATACATAATAACCTCGTTTTTTCATCAACATTTCTTTATCTCTCTCTCTTCTTTTCATAATTTCCATCATAAGAAGCAACAACTCATCCATTATAATTTGGACACTGATACCCATGTGTATTGTGTGTGCCAAGCAGTCAACAAGCGTTCCTCCAACCTCCTCACTCTATCTCTACTTCCCATCTCTCATTTTCTTTTACAGAGAATGCCCATATTTTTAACAAGCCCCGTATTATTTTGAGTTTCGCCCTGAATACAATATATTACGCCAACTAACTGGACTGGCTTATTGCAGCATGAATTGCCTGTTTTATCAGATGCACTCTTTTAATATTTACCTTAAATGTGTTGTTACTAATCATCATATTTATATTTCATTTTCTTTCCACGTTACACAACTTTGAAACTAACTGAATATAAAACCGATCTGTTCTAAGTCGGCCCCGTAAATACAAAACAAGGAGAATGTGCTTACCAATCTATTTTACTTGTCTCGCCACCAACTCCAACTGGAATCAGAATTCGACTATTTCCAGTTAAAAATGTTATGCCAATGCTTCTTCAAATATTTCTAGTTGGCATGAATAGTCTCTGTGTAAGAAGCAATGTATGTACTACTCATTTGTATTTCATAGTACTTCCTCCTTTTGGGAGATCCATAGTTATTGTCAATTAGCTTCATGTAGCAATATTTCATTGTCACCTTGCAATACCCCCATTAATTGGAAATCAATCTGTTTTAGAGCTAAATGGATCACCTTAAAATATGAATACATAAATATTGTAATGAAGTATGAACAATAGCCTGTTCTTGTTAGCAAAGATGGAGATTTGCGCTTTTGTTTGCGCAGCCAACAATTCATCTCGCTCTTTTGGGAACGGGATGGCTATGGCTGTGAAGGCTGCTTTTTGCGGATGAAATGAGCTCCATTGTATCATGGCTTTTTTGTGTAGTCACATGTATTAAAGCACATGATGATAGTGGTCCCTCCAGTGAAGTTTTCTTCATAATGACATACAGAATGGAGAAGGAGAGAGAAAAACGATAGGATACGGTGGCAAGTGTGCATGAATACCAATCAGGTAATAATTTATTGCCAAAGGTAATAAACAAAGGATTACTGCTGGACGCGACAGGCCAATAATGTACGTAGCACTTTGCCATTTTACTCGGGAAATAATACGCTTTTTTTCTTCTTTTTATATTGGCTTCGTCTATGAGAGTACATGAGTAGATGGGTTCATATACGACTGGAAATTTATGAATGTATTTACGAATATTTAGAAGAATGGTGTTGCTCAATGGCACATCCTCTCATCAACAAGCTTCCTTCTGTCTTTTATTATTATTCTACAACAAATTTAAGTGGAAATGAAACAACAGACACACTATATAACCCTTTATTCAACCGTCTTACCATTTACCACCGTCACTGCATATCATTATGTCCAGGCTAGGCAGGCGTTGCTTTTTGTAAGCAAAAAAGACCAGTTTATAATATGTGTGTATGGTGGTTGGTGCGTGCAATGACAAGCTGTAAACCATAAGACAAAACTGGTATCATAATTTTAAGTATTACGCAAATCAATGTCCTCCTCGTAAAAATGAACGTTTCTATATAAGCTTCTTTTCTGTTTAAAACAATAACATTTATTGCATAATAACGTATTTTGGATCTACCCAAAATCTCTACTGGTGAGGGATCCATCATGCAAAGCTACCTCCTGGGTGCTTCAGACCAAACCACATACGGAACATATCTTGTAGTAAAAGTGTCCGCGGAGAGTGCAGTCCGAGTCCTTTACTCACTGTGTGTGTGTGTTTGTATGTCGTGAAGGAATTTTGATGGGATAATTTTTATGAGACTTTTATGATTCTATCATCATGGGTTGTGTGCTAAGCTAGAAGTGAAGGAGGGGAGGAGGAAAAGTCAAGGTCACTTGTGTGTCGGAATGCATATATTATTATGCAAGTGGTATTTCGGTCCGTAAAACTGTCTACCAAATGTACGAACAAATACCTGCACCTAATATTTATGTCTACTGTACTTATTAGGAATGGAGGCGGTGGCAATGTGGCATACAATGACAGTATGTTTTGTAAACACTGTTAACGTGGATTATTGAAATTTAAAAAAACGCAGTATAAACTGAACTGCTAAAATGAAAAAAGTCTTGTAAGTGAAGATTTTTTTTCACAATTTAACAAAAGCAACTAATCTTGCTAATATTTAGTGATGAAATCATTGACGCTGCATGATAATCATGTTTTGTCAAGATCAACTTACATAGTAAAGCCAATAAGCATTATTTCGGGTATTTTACTTATCATTGACACATCATATCCACCACCACACTATGTAATGTTTATTAAAGGTTTAGCTTGATCTAATCTTGTCTTACTTGGTAAGAAACTTGAAGCTTGAAAAGTGTGCAGTTAAATGAAGCCATCTTTTAGTCTATTATAGATTATTTGCAACAAGTATAAACACTACAAGTCGCTTTACGACGCAACAACATAAAATGCATGCACAATATATTTGAAACCAAGAATAAATAATCCAGAGCAAAGTGACTTCCTGCGGTGCCTAAGTTGTTTGTTGGTTTCAAGAACAGTTGTTCAAGTAGTAAACTGATACTTTGTCAAAAAGCGTTTGCACTCGACAAAAATCCATTATTATGTATATTTAGAAATTGCATAAGTACAGAATTCAAGAGCCTGTACCTGATTTTCCATCCTGGCAGTCAAGCTGATGCAGTTATTATTATGTATTTTTATATTCTTCACAGTTTGCGTTTAAAATATCAACTTGGAATCACGTCGTGCCATAACAGGAACATAAAAACGTTTAACTTTTTGGTCCTGTGCTCCTGATTTTTACGGCATCGACAACCTGGAGAGATCATTATGATAACCTGATATGAAAATACAAAACCTGGTACAATAATACTGCATTGTCATTCAATAGTAAAATTTTTGAATTGTTTTATGAGGTGGAAACCAACAACAAGGAATAACAAGAAACATGGATTTGAGGAAGAAGTTTTTTTTACCGGGTTAATTTATTTTGTACTTACGTACGTATTTTGTCTTTAGCCTTATTTGAGAAGTATATGAAATACCTATGTATAATGACTTTGTTTTCTCGAAATAGTATTAGAGTGTGAAATCTTAAAGATAAATTTAGCCAC
>JAQIXW010004520.1:0-11473 GCA_034700685.1 Willowsia buskii
CTTTCATTTTGTATAATTTTATTATACGATTTAATACAAACGATGACAGTAAAATATATTATACTCCCTGAAATTTTCATCAAGTAAATGTGACTATCACTATGAGACGAAAGATGGACACATGCAAAATCAGAAATATTGCACAAAACTATATCGCTCATGCTAATTCTATGTCTACTAAGTTTGAAACCTAGACCTTGGCATTTTCTGCAATAAAAAGATATATATTATTAGCGTTGAAAACAAAAAAAGATGAAATTTGCAAAATTGCTGTGTATGACTGCTTATTTATGTAAGTTTGTAATGCGCAAACTATCAATTTGGGAGAAAGTTTAGGACTGTACTTTTGTTCTCAATCTAAACCCAATATTCTAAAAGAGTAGCAAAAATAATAATTTGATGAGATTACATCTGCCCATGTTTCATGTCTCCTTGCCAAAAGTGTAAGCTTCCGTGTCTCGCAACCTTTGCTAATTATATTACAGAAGGTACGCTCACTTAATTTTTGTCTTGTATTCCACTTATAATTTAATTTGCACAACAACTTGTTATGCAAGCAACCTTCATCCTTTGATCTTTTCTTCAAATAAAACGTATTACACTCTTTTTTTAGCAAGTAAGAAGAAAAAGAAAAATCTCATTAAAGTTTTGTGCTCTTGGTCAATCAAGATTTAATAATAGATAATTGATATTTACGTATAGAAGTAAACTATCATATTATTGTAGTGTTATGTCACATTTATAATATTGAAAATGAAAAGCAAATGAAAGAAACATAATATGCACATGAGTAAATGATAATGATCAATTAAATAAAACTGAAAGAAATGATAATAAAATAACGACATGAAAAATATTGAGTTTTCATTGAATCTAGATTCTTTTATGTCAGCATATAATAAATAATTGTAATTAATTTTTATAAATGATTACATTACATCAACTAGAATTTAATCCTCCTATGAAACATTTTCAATTCACATAAAGTAATATAAAAATGATAACATAAATGAACGACAAAAACAAACTACAAAAATCAAAAACCGTAATCGTTTAAATCAAATATCTTAATGTTATTGATACCACACAGGAAAAATTATTATGCTTATCTACCTATTCTATACGTATTTCCTTAATTGTTTCTTGCATTATTGCATCAAAAATTTCTTTCCTTTTTGTTTCTCGCTTTTCGAGCGCATATTATTACTTCACATAATATGCGAGAGGCATGAAAAAATTAACTTTTCTATTACATTCCCTAAAACATAAGATTATACACGTGTATAATAATTCGGTCGAACCAATCCAAAAGTGGTATTTTGTTTTTTGGATGAGCAGCTTAAAAACTAAATGACAATCAAAAAAATCAATTGTTCAGGACGCTTCGAAAGGTTGACACAAGTTGGTACTCATAATAACTAACCATTTTTGTTTTCCTTACATCTCTCCTACATTTTCAGAACACTTTAAAGTTTCAAAACCAAAATCTTGAGAGCAAACTCAGCATTAAATATTTATTTTTAAACAACCATCTTACTATTTTTAAACTTAACATTGATCTACATTAATTATGCAATTCATACAAAAAAAGGTATCAAACGATTAACTCAAACTTTTACGCGATGGAAAACTTTACAAAGGACTCAAAATAAATAGTTTCCAGAGACAATTAATCATCGTATCTCACTTCTATTTTTACTTTCATTTTCTTATGTTTAAACAGTCAGGCAAGCATCGGTTTTTTTCAGTTCTCTCAAAAAATTATTTAATCAACTATAAAATGTAAAAAAGAGGTAAAAATATTCTTTGTATTTACTTTGTTGAGTAATGGTAATATAACTTCCTGTCAATATATATCTTGTAAGTTTACATACAATTTCTCTGTGTGTACTAGATACATACATTAAGAACTACTCTTTATAGAATGAGACATTTTAAACTCTCTGTTAGCAATATATAGCTTTGTATAGGACAGAACGATTCACAGAATTTGAATGTAAGTTTGTAATTTAAATTAATTAATAGAAATGGTTCCAAAATAGTTTTAATGAATGCTCGTGCTGAATATTTCCAGGTATTTTTGGAGATGTTCTAAATCAAATCATTTCACAACTAAAAAATGCCTTGATGATCAAAGGACGAAAAGTTCAAAATCAAAGATGATTAGAGAGACAACAGTAGAAAATCCTTCAATCCTTTTTTGTATATCAGTAAAGCTAACTTAATTAGGGCTCAAATTTTTTTCAACATTTTCATTTCCTCTTTCTCAACCCTCCACACTTTCAACTTGCTACAGTTCTAAACATTTTTAAGGTCCTAAATATTCTTCTCAGATACACATGTAGTGCTAAATAATATCTATAAATTTGAATAGATTCTTATAAACTTACAATTAGAGCAGCGATGTTTTCCTAATATTTATATAATAAAAATTAGAGCTAATTCTTTTTAAAATCCATCATAAAAATGTAGATAAATTGATTTTTTCGTCTTAAATAATATATATACTTTATATGATTTTGTTTTTGTGTTGTCGTAATAAACTCGTATAAAATTCTTTGAAATGTCAATAATATATTTTTATTGAGACAAGTTGATTCATGATGAGTTGATGATAATACGTACTTTTTGTGTGGGAGTGGAGTGGAGGTGGTGACTCGGATTATTGATTGGCGAGAGAGAGAGGGGAAGGCGACTGAAGGAGTTAAATATGATGTGTTAATATGAATGGAGAGATTTATAATTAGAGTAGATTTTTTGTTAGTGATAGAAATAAAGAGGAAAAAAATGTAGGAAAATCGAAATTATTTCATTTGTTTTGTATTATCGCACTAAAAACTTAATCTGGTTTATATATTGGTAATTTGTCTAGCTACTTTGCTAACTTAATAGGGATAACGTAATTATCATTAATTGTAATTAATATTATGATGATGATATAACAAGGTTGAGGTGGGTGGTCGTCGCAGTTCGCAGCAGAAATATCGTGGTAATTGCGTAAAACGGCGAGGATGTGGTCTGATGACGGTAAAAGGTATTACTGTGGTAGAAGAATGATAGCAATTTAACCGAACATCAATTAACCAGCTCCACTGTAACAAACTGTTTGAGACGGTCCAGGTATTGATTGTAGAGTTCAACGTCATTATGACCAGCACCCTAGAAAGAGGAAAGCAAAGCAGAAATTGGTTAGCCTGGCTACAAAAAAATTATCAGAGAGCAAATAAAGTATTTATTTAAATTATTATTATGCATTCTTACTTCCACCCAAAGTGGTTCTACAGCTCTAGGGCACTTGTCATAAATGGCTAAGCCGTGAGAAAAGTCGATCACCTCATCTTCGGTTCCATGAATCACAAGAACAGGCGACTGGACATTTGGGACTTTATCAATACTGTAATTACACAAATGAAATACAATTACTCCAAAATTCTGTAATTTTGCAAAAATCATAACAAATTCCTTGAAATTCCAATAATTTTGAAATCTTACCTAGGAAAGGCATCAAAGAACCAAGTTCTCCTTGTGTTGGGAAAGGCAACACGCATTCCGGACATGAGTGGAGAATGCAAAATCACAGCGCCAACTTCATACTTCGAAGCCAAGTCTACCGTGGGCACAGTTCCTATGCTCTGCCCATACAAAATAATATTTTCCGGGGCGATCCCATACCTCGTCCTGAGACAATGCCAGGACGCCTCAATATCAGCGTACAAGTTCTTCTCCGACGGTTTTCCCGAGCTGGCCCCATAACCTGAGTAGTCATAGCTGAAAATGTTACAGTTGATCCGTGAGCCCAGGCCCACGTAAAAGCTGCTCATTTGACCGAGGTCCACCGCGTTCCCGTGCGAAAAGAGGATCGTGAACCGGTTCGAGTTGGAGCAACGAACATACATACAAGCTATCCTATTCCCCCTCGAGGTCCTCGTGTAAAACACCTCAATGTTCTCCCTCTCCCTGTCCGAATACTGCCACTCCGCCTTCTCATTGAACTCTATTGAAAATTTGGTCCCGGACTCGTCTGGAGTCAGTTTGTAGGAAGGTTCGGGAGGGAGGAACGCCAATTTCGCGGCGATCCTGGAGGGGAAAGGTGGGCAGCAAAAGAGCCCACATAGTTCACTGAAGCTCAGTCCGTTCATCTCTCTCGTTTAAGAAATACGACGACGACGTGGCAAAATGAAAAAAAATAACTAAACTGAAAACTCCTAAATTTACTTTTGGTAACACAGAGATCACTGCAGAACCAATAATTTATAATTATTATGTTTTTCACTAAAGTTTCTTCACAACTTTTAAAACTGTTGTCGTAGTCATTGGTCACATTATTATTACAATTTTTTACGCAAAAAATTCCCACTTTTATCACTCATCATTCTAGTTCCAAATTATGCGATTATTAGTTCAGCTTGTGCTAAAATAGTAAAAGAATAAAAGTGTCACTTTGTCCGCTACTATCCATTCTTTTCGCATAATATATTTTACCATTGGCAATGACACTTTCGCTGAAAATCCTTTCCTCCAATCTGAGCTTTTCCATTTCTATCATAAATTTAATTTATGATGAGTCCTCAGTGTTCTGTGCGAAATAATAATGAAACAGGAAGACAAACAACTCTTCAAAGACACCACCTTCTCCTTCAAACAAGGAAACTATGAATGACTCATCATCCAATGTATTCAGGTCCTTTTTTCTGAGAGCTTTCACAAATTCCAGGCTTCTACATTTCACTGTCTTTTTGCCAACTTATTAATTAGTCATGAGACGCATAATCAAAAGGAAACAAACAACTTTGATTAGATATAATTTCTGAGAAGAAAGAGAGCACAGAGGAATCTGGAACAAGATATAATAATTTTTTCATGGAGAGAATAAAATTCAAAACTTCACAATGCTCTTCATTAACTGCCTTGTTTGTTGCTCTCACTGAATTCGACTTTTCTCTCCTCCCCTTTTCTTTTCCCACTAATTAAATTACACAGCAATAATAGTGAAGATAATGAGCACAGTGAGAGATCCACTTGATTCTTATCATTTTATCCAGCAGAGTAGCAGCTGGTTTTAGGTCTTGCCATTCAGTCAGAAGAATTCCATCATCATCTCTTCAATATTTCTTAGAGCCTTCTCCATAAAAAAACGAGAGCAGACTATTTTTTTCCCCGTGAAACTTTTTTGCTTCTCTCTGGAGAATCTTGCGAGAGAGAAGTGTTTCTCAAGAAGTATTTATTTTTTTGTTGATGGTTGGATGCAAATGAAGAATTCTTTGATGGCTGAGGATTTGCTTGTGTGTGGTGGAGAGCTATATGGTTCCTCAAATACTTACAAGTTTATATGGCATCTTCTTCCGTCTCTCTCTATCTATCTCACAAAATAAATGACGTTTCTTTCTTCAATTCTCTTAGAATGAATCACTCATCTAAAAAATATCTCAAGAAGATAAAGACTAGGATGACGAAGAGAATAAGAGGTTGATCGTGATACTACACAGATGGAATATTATCATGATTGTATCTCTACATTTGCTTTATATTTTTTATACTATTATTACATTATTTATTATTGAATTAAGTTTCAGTATAATTTGACTGTGTAAGATTGGTAGTAGTATGAATATGAAGTAGTCCCATCACATTTGCACCACACACACGGCAAACAACTTTACAACTACTACAACAAACAAAATATCAGCGAAGCCTTGCCATGCATTTTTTACCATTTACCAACACCACGGAAAACTCAACTTGTTACAGTTACAAAATGTGGAAGAGTACAAGAAAAGGCGAACAGAAGAGCTGAGAGAAACGGTTGAGAGGTATACACACACGGTTTGATGAGGAAGACTATGAAGCCTAGAAGAACGACTCAAGAGAAGCACTTTTTTTCCACCTCCAAATCTCCTCCTCACTCACTCCGACATACACATTTAAAATATTATGAACCTCGTCACTTCACTCCTCCTGTGTGATCCTTTGATGATAATGGGATATTTATGTAATGTCCTATCTTCAGTGAGAGAGCGCATCAGGAGGACTAAAAGGAGCGTCACATTCCTCCACTTCTTCAAGACTAGCAATCAACATCATAGTTCATTCTTCTCTCTAGTTGTCATGTCAGTTAAAAGAAGAAAAAAATAGGGTTAATATTTTTTTGGGATGATAAAGATGCGGACTGTGAGCAGAGGGACAATATGCACGAAAAAGACAAATGCATATTATTATCTGTATCCTTTATGTCGTCTATTCCTCCTCCTCTCGTCCTTTTTTTTCTTTTAGTTTTTCAGAAAAAACGAAGAATATTGTTCACTCACGTTCAATTTTTTTTTCTTCTCTCTCTAGAAGAATATCATCCTCATAAACATAATCATTCGTATGAGAGTATATAGCGGTGTAGGTATTGCATGTACGTGAGATGATATGGTTTTTTTGGTTTTGTAGTAGCCTTTCCTTTTTTTATTATTACAGGGAGCAAGTTTTGCAGCAGCAGTGGAGAGGATTTCAACTATAAAAGTTTGTGTTTTGTGGGCTGTGCGGTAGAAGTGGTGTCGTCGTAGTATACTCTCATTCTAATCTAAGATAACTATATAGATAGTTTATATATGAGTATGTAGAGAGAAGCATTGCATTTGAGAGTACAGAGAAGTAATATTATTAACAAAAGAAGACAAGAGAGGAGAAGGAGTCATGTCATCATCATCGTCATCCCCGGATGTTCACTAATTCCTATCCTTCCATTTATTCCCCTTATATGTGCGGTGCGTGTGTGTGCACACACATTTTCTTTGGGCATATATTTACACGCAGTAGTGCAAGTACAAAGTATTATTTTTTTGTCGGTATATCTTCATGTGTAGGATTCATATTGCATTTAAGAGCATACTCTCTTTGTACAGATATAACATAACTTACATTATATCATGATCATCATAATGGTATCTCCTCTTCACAAAATATCAAAAGCTCATTTTTTCTCCATATTATTCTACACTGTAAAATATACCCAACCTGAAACGAATATTGCTATGATCATCATCATCATCATCATCCTTTTTTGCTCTTCATCTCTGGCTTCTCCTATACACAACTCTCTTGTTTCTGTATAAGGCTTCACATTTTACAGGAACAACAAAACTTAATACATAATGCATGGGATAGGGATGATGAAGGAGAATTGGGTTCAAATGGGATGAAAAGCGGGTCGGCACACTGGTAATTTTCTTGGAAAGGCATTTCAATAAATTTGAGAATCCCTTTATCCCGTGCTTTGAGAGAATCTCGAAAAAACTGGAAGAGATTTCAATAAAAAATAGTTTGAAAGGTAACGTCTCTCAGAAAATTGTGTACTTGCTTAAGCTTATCCTCTATATATTCATATAATATTTAGGAAGCTATTTTTTCTCTGTGGTTGGTTTGCTGCTTGAAGTTCTTATTAGTTTTTTTTTTTTTTGAGAAGGATTTCTCCTCTAGGAGGAGAGTCCCCAAGCTCGATTTAAACTTGTTTGTGACTTTTTCTGACTCTCGACATGCCTTTTGTTTTTGGCCTGTCCTTTTCAATGATATGATGTTCCTTACCTTTTTAACAAGATCATTTCCTTCTTGGAAAATGGAACACCTTTTTTATGACTTGACGATGATGATGATGACTTTTTAGACAGGGAGTGTGTAGCCCATCATGTCAATAATATGAAATGTGACAATGAAGTTAGAAGAGGGGCAAAATATATGAACAGGGCAACAGCTAAGAACGGTTATTATCCGCCATTGAAATGAATCGCTTAATAAAGCAGACAAAAGGTGAATGCTATATATCCGACTACCTACATATTAAAGGAGTCCTCCACGTAGACAGGTAAAGTTCATTATAAAAATATAGGATACCGCGCCACAAGTAAACAGTTCGGATTTTTGGAACTTTTCCTAAGTGTTTGCACACGCAATGGAAGAGTTGTGCAATCCAAACAAAGTCCAACACAGGCAACAGTTTTCCTCCGAAATACTGGAGAACTTTGCTGTTGTTGTTGTCCTGTTTTGCATGACTTTCTACATCGAAATGGAAAAGTCCCTTCTTTCCAGCTTATTTTCTCTGTCTCTTTGATGATTTTCTGTTTTGCTCGCTTGGCTCGCTGGAATGGCGGTGGCGGAGGCGATGCTAATGATAATGTGTTTTGGAAAGTTCACTACAAAAACTGTTATGTAGTGTAACTGTAAGGATACATCTATGCATATAAATTCATGACTATTATTATGAGAAAAACTATTTCCACTCTATTCTGCAGCAGCAATGCCAAAACGCGTTAATACACACACACAAAAGTCAACATACAAAAAGCAAACTTCCAGAGCAGCATCATCACAGCAGAAATTGTTTTGTTGTGGATTTTCTTTATGACTCTCTGAACATAATGGCAAAACTCTGCTGATGAAGATGTTGATACGAATGTATCTCTCTCTTTGCAAGTTTTTTATTGAAGCTCACAGCAGCAGCATGTTGCTTTTTTTAAGTCGAGCTGGATTCAACAGTAAAAAAAAAGAAGATCCAAGTCAAGTCAGTTGAGGCAAAAGCTATTATAAATTATTACAAAAATAGGAAGTGTTTTTCTTCTACTAAGAATAAAGGATGGCGATGATGATAAAAAGGTGCTCCACTTTTCAACAGTTTTTTACTTTATTTATATGTACCAGGAACGAGGAAAATGGATGAAAATCATGCATAATGAAGTAATGGATGGAGTGGAGGAAATTGGAAATATGCATTAGCAGATGGCAAAAGATACAAGTGGGGAGAGAGAGAGAGAGACACTTTGTTACTTAAAAATTATATATCGCTGAGAGAACCAAAAAAAAGCTTTCATGTTTGCCTTTTCATCATTAACGAGAAGGAATGGAGTAGGAGTATTTATTATGTGGAGGAGAGAGAAAGAGAGTTTCTCTGTTGTGTACATTTCCTCCTTTTTTTGTTTGATGTGTGCACCACTTGAGTGGGAACGGAGGAGGAAAATGAAGGACAAAGGAGAAAAGAGGGAGGCGGTATATAGTAGCAAAAAAAAAACCAAACCACATAAAAAAAGGCCCAGTCTAGTGGAAGGAAATGCAGAGTAAAGTAATTGGTGCTTATAACTTGGTTATCATTTTCGTCATGGAAAATAAAAAGTCGCGAAAATAAAATGTACAAATGCGTATGATGATAATGGGGAATTGAATGGTGTTTTGATAACCGAACGATTGCTGAGTGAAAGTAGGTAATATGTTTATCTAATGAAATTACACAAGTTAATTATTATTATATCAGGGAGAAAAAGAAAAGAAACAGTAGGAAAATACGAAATGCTTGCCAAGCGGAACATTCTGAAGAGTTGTAGTATGATGGCTTTGGCACGTTTTATTACGCGTACAACTTTTTCTGGTGAAATATTGCAAACATGAAAAGTCTGGAAATACATTAGCAAGCAGATAAATATAGGTACATGGTGGACATTGATATAGATTGTTATTATAAAACAGGATAAAATTACGCTTTCTCCTCGTTAGCTAATAGGAAAGCTGGGGGAGAAAATAGTGAAATAACAATAAAATGGAAATTTGATAGTAATGACAAATGATCATAGTGACGATTCTCCTCCTTTCCCTCCACTTTATCTATTCAACATCAAAAGCAGACTGGATATAAAAAAAAACTATTGGCAAACAAGGAGAAAGCATATTATAGATATCCACTAGCATCTTTTCACCACTTTCACTTCCCCATCAGCAGCAGCAGCAGTATCCTTCATGTGACAAGAACAGGAACAAGGATCGTCCTCCTTTCTCTCATATGCTGATGACGCTGATGGCAATCGAGAAAGAAAACTGAAAATAGACATGGACACGACGTCGCACTTTATTACATCGCATCTCACACATCTTTATTACTCTTCCTGTCTCTCACTTTCGCCAACAACTATCTTTCTCCCAGGGAAAATAACATAATAAGTTTTGCCCCTACTTTCTCCATTAACATTAGCTATTGCATTAGCTCACCTTTCTCTCCCCATCTCTTTCGAAGAGAAAGAATATAACCCCGCATTCGACAAGATGACAGCTCACTGTTAACCTTCTCAAGAATCTCCCAAAAAATTTGTGCTGACGAAACACAGAAAAGAAAAGTTAACTCCATTATTACCTAGTTTTCGCATTTTTCTTCCAAACTTTCTTTTTTGCATACGCCTACTTGCGAAACATGTGAAAATATTGCGATGATGATATTTTTTCTTGAGCAACTACAAGTTTCCAGAATAATGAGATGAAATACAATATTGTAATTGTCGTCATCATCATTATAAGTGTGTTATGCAATTACTTCACAAATATCAGAATGAAGAATCATAATGACGCACTTTTTCTTTTGAGAGTGGAGGGGGGAAAGGGTAAATATACCTGGTGATGGAGAAAGCAAAACTTTCTCCTTTGTATCCGGCTTCTTTATTGTGTAGGGGTTTTTCTCTTCCTAAGACGATGATGAATCCTTTATGATTCATGATAAATAATAGTGGGCATTCAAGACGTGTGATTTCATTTCTTTTTTTCGTTCTATTCCTATCCTCTCTGCTTTCTCCTTTTGAAGTGATCTTCTTTTCAATTCAAGATTCCTTTCTCCTCTCGTATTACCAAACCAGCAAAAAAAGAGTGGGATAAAAGGAGAGAAAGAGTTGTTAGAAGTGTTTAAGGAGAGAAAGGAAGGATCAAGAGAGAAAAGAAAGAGTTTCACCTTGCGGAGATCTGAGATGAAATTGTTGATGATATTTTATGCAATGGTGGTTTGGTTTGGTTCGCGACATGAGTCTAAATGAAAGTGAAGCCATGACTCATATTTCTTTCAAGAATATAGAACACGTATAAAGCCTTTTCTTTTCTTCTTGACTAGAGATTTTGTGCAGATCTTATAATGCCTGATGTTAGATGTTATCTTCCTTGTGTTGCGTAAGTAATTTGGGGGGAAAAGAAGATGAATCAACTTGTTTTCTTGCAAAATAAAAAAGAATGATGAATCAACAAAAGGAAAGTAGAGAAAGAACGTAAATACGCTTCAAGCCAAGCCAAGCGTTACGCTTTGCCGTTTTAGGTCGCTACGCTGCCTACGCTAGAAAAAAATTTCAGGTGTGTGTAGTGGAGTCGCAGTACTAAATTGGATTTGTGGAAAGTTGGGGTATCGTGAGAAAACCATGTAAGAAGAGAAGGGGAAACTCCACCACAATAAGCGAGACCACACACATGGAAACACAGCTGACGAAAGAGGCTGCCGCTGCCGCTAGTTTGGCATCGGACTTCACTTCACACCCTTTTACTTGCCGTTAGTCTGTTATTCGGAAAATGTCTTAAGAATTCAAGCATTGTCTGCATAATTAACTATTGATCACGGTTCATTGTAGCTTCGAAAATGATTCGATCTCAAATGTTAAGGAATTTTGCTGGTTATGTGGCACGTAATAATGATAGTTTGCAA
>JAQIXW010004521.1:0-11472 GCA_034700685.1 Willowsia buskii
TTTAGTTATTAATAAAGACTTATCAATGAACTAAACCTGTCTCATGTCTTATCAGTGATTTGGCATCATAGTAGATTAGTAGATTGTAGGTATAGCATACCTAGCATCGCGATAGATTCGTTATCGTCACAGAATGCGCGCAGACACTGGATCACTTTGCAGAGCAAATTTCCTCCCCACCATTGAATCGTCAGTCGCCAAAATACTTCAGTTGGAATTAAAGTACAGCAAACTACCAAATCTGCAATGGCCAAGTGAAGCAAAAGCAGAGAAATTCTTGACTTCTCTTTTGAGTACTCTTTCCTCAGAGAATTGAAACTTATAAGATTGCCACTGGTTGCGATTACGAAGACGATACAGTATGCAAAAACACAAAACTATAGAACTCTTACTGATTACACTGAGACTTGGTGGTAGTTCCAAAGGAACTAATTTTATTTCAGGTTTTGAGGCAGTTGAAATATTGTTTTGTTCGAATGTTTCGGGAGTTGAGCAATTCGCCCCAGTAAAGCTTGAAAGTCTTGTAAGGTTCATGATCAATCTGTTTCGGAGGCGTAGGCAATCATCGATCCGTACAGATTCGGAGTCAAACCAAGAATGAACAAAATCCTTTGCCTTACATTGGGTTTTGCTGTCTCCTTTCGGTGAAGTAAATGCATTGAGTTGAAAGCATTTTATGTTCTCAGGACACCCTTTGAAGCTAACAAAAATGCTATTGAAAACAGATTTTCGTTAGTGGAATTAATGTTTTTCAATGATTTTGTGTCAGGGCCCGCAGTCTGCACTCTGCACATCAAATAATTGTATTCAAATGTAAGCATGTATTTATTTAAGTAGTTTACTAACAAGGATATACCGCGGGCGACTACGCGCGAATCAAAATCAAATATATCACATCTGATAGAGTTTTTTACGTAGAATCTAATGGTACTAATCTTAATCCCGAATGGGCTAATCTGTGGATTACAGCAAGCAATAAATTGTGGCTTCTACTACGTAGACATGCAACATAACCACCAGAATCAGGTCTTATTCCACGTTTGTGAGTCGAAACGTCACTTAACCTCACGTCACAACTAAAATTTGTAAATTATAGGGCCGTTCTGATACTAAAGTAAGAAAAAGAAACTGATTGTGGTGGTATGTTGCATATTTACGTGGTAAGAGCCCACAATTTATTGCTTGCTGTAATCCACAGATTAGCCCATTCGGGATTAAGGTTAGTACCATTAGATTCTACGTGAAAAACTCTATCAGATGTGATATATTTGATTTTGATTCGCGCGTAGTCGCCCGCGGTATATCCTTGTAAGTTAATACAAGATCAATTTGGTTATGCTCTTAAGACTGTTCTCCTTTGTGTCTATAGAAGTTTTGGTCGTGTTTGTGTGAAATCGGTTTCTATTATGTTGACTAGACTATTTATTTCGATTCAAGTATTTAGTAACATTGAATAAATTTTAGGAAATTCACAATCTATCACTGTGCTGGAATTCCTTAAATTTAAAAAAGTTGCCTTATCCCAGGAACACCTGTATTTCCCTTAACTGTAAGATAGTACGTATTACATTTCAATTTTCTCCCTAAATACATTCAAGCACTTCAAGTTTAAATCTAATGCAGAAAACATACTTCAGATGTATTGTTATGAAAAATGATATAAATGCTTTAAACTAAGCACACATATATATACAAATACCTTTATGTATTCGATAAAATTCCGACGTTGCCAAATTTCCGAACCAATGCAATAGCTTACTTGAAAACTGCAAGTAGAAACCTGTCGTCAACAACCGGATTCTCGTCGACTAATGTAATCCAATTTTCAAAAAAAAACTTTTTAATGTTTGTGAGCTTCATCAGTCTTTAAAAACGATTTTAGTATATAGATGTATAATACATACATAAAACTCCTAGTTTCCTGGGTATAAGCACAATGCTAGTAAATCGTAAATAAGTATGCAAATTTCAACATCAAAAGTATGCACCATTAACGTTAATTCATTCAAATAAATTCCGCCAACAGCAGTAAAGACACATTACAGATACTACCCACTCGAACACGTGTTAGCCTTTCGTAATCAAGGAGATTTCAGCTTGAATTCTTTTAAAAATAATTCAGACCCACATGCTCAGAAGACGCGTGAGCTCGTGATTCTTAGAGTAAGGCTTATGAATTAAAAATGTGTACACTAAAATACAAAAAATAGATTACGTAATTAACTTCAAGAATCGATTCGCTTCTAAACTAACATATTCCAAGTTAGCTTCTTCTTTGGAACTATCTATGAAAATTGACGTGGTTAGAATTATTTAATGTTTAAAATATTTACTTTTCTTGCATTATTTCAATTTAAGTTCAAAACTTGATACAATCTCTCTTTCCATTAAATTTTCAAATATTTCACAATCACTAAGACCAAAAGTAAACTCGTTAAAAAAATTCAATTTATCTAAAAATCAGTAAAGTCAGTAAAGTGAAGGCAAGAAAGCATCCTGGATGTTCTGGAGTCAAATCAACATTCTACATAATTAACCAGTTAGTCGTATATTTGCTAATGATCTCATTTAGGCTGTGTTTGTAAACTTTAACTGTAATTTTTTTATACATAAAAAGAGATCAAAGTCAAAAATATATAAATTGCAACCGTAAAACTCAAAAGCATCTTGTTTAAGAGAAATTCTCAAAAAAAAATTGGTCTTCATTTTCCCGTTTAGTCGGGTAACCTGAAAAAGTTCTATTTGAATGCTTTCCCCTTTCTCCAAGAAAAAAGCAAAAACCCTGAGAATGTAGCGGAGACCATTCATTCCTCTGTTGTTTAAGCATAGGTGCGGATGCTGGCTCACGCCTAGCTACCTATAAAGTATTGACGATAGACAGAGCCGAACATTTTACTTTTACTGGGACAATCTGCTCAAAGTCAGATCTTCTTTATGAAAAGAATATTTTAACAGTGTTAAAATCTGAAATAATTTTACTCCCTTTGGAACTGCCTACATTATGATCACTCCGCTTCAGCTCAATGCCAAGACGCCACATGTCTCTTGTGGATTTCCTAGTGCATAGAAAATTTCGTTTAATATCTAAGCTACTTTACGTTTAACCCGAATTTCATTTTATAAAAGTTGTCTTTTATGCTTTCATGTTTTTATCTGTATAGAGCCGTCGTAAGCGCAGAACATTTCAAAAATTAAAACATTTAAATTGAATTAAATTAAAACATTGAAACCTCATATGTTTCTAACTATTGATTTTATGCTCTTTTGTCTAGAAAAAATCTAAGCAAGATGTGACTTGTGGCGTGCAACGTGAGATATTTTTTGGTTGCCTTTCTTTATAAAAACCTGGTGCACTTTAGAGAAAATCCTTAAACAAATATGCGTGCAGGTAAGCTGTCCATGTCATTTTAGCAAACATCTTATATTCCTACGGAGTGTTTCACCAAGACTTTAAGTGGAAGCACTTCGTTACTATCATCAGTATTTCTCCGAACTGCCAATTAATTTGTGACAAGCTTAAGTGCACAATGTCTTTTGAAGTTAATAGTTGACCTTTTCGCATTTTAATTATTAAAAATGAGTTTTTTGAAGAAAATCTTGAAATTAAATGTCGCTGTAGTGTATGAGTTTAGCATTGTTTTTTTAACACGTTGTTTGAGAGCACGCTTTAGATGGTACTCCTACGTATGCATACTTATGATGTTGATATTGTCAAGCATTCGCATGCCCCTGAAGAACCCAAAACCTTCTCTTCAAAACTTTGAATAAAAAGTGAATAATAGGGGTAAACTGAACTTCTGAGAAATGTCATATAAGTAAAATAGACGATATTTCGCGTGTCAGCGGAATGGTATATCTTATTAGCATACATAATTATATACGGGAAAATAATGCAAGCAAAGTCATAAGGTGAATTATGAGCGATGTTTACACAGATCCGTTAATTACATGTCTCTTTTATCTAAGTTTTCGATAAAATTTGAATGCACTGATTAATTATTAAATTTCCCATTTAAACAAGCTCATACCATAAATAAATCACTCGCTAATTTGAGCAAATTATACAAGCAATGCTAAATAGGCCGATCTCAATGACCAATACTCATTAAAGCTAATTTCTTTACAAACCAGTACATGTTTGATATGTCACAAAAGTAAAAGCTAACCTAAAATTTGTAATTTTTCGTACAGAATTAAAACTTAGGTTAACATAAAGTTAGTCTTACTGTCAAAGGCTCACACGTGCTGGCTTTATAAAAAAATATCAATTTTTATTTAAAACTGAATTGGCTATGCCTAAAAACGGAAGCTTATTCCAAGCACCATTGTACCAAGCACGAAAGTTCATTCGCAAATTTGAAAGCTAAAAGATAATATCAAATAAGTAATTTATGGTGACCTGTTTACAATTTTATAGACATTAAATAGATTGCTATTTAGAAACTAATACTTAACGCAGTAGACTCAATAGGTTTGAGTTTCAAATTTTGTCAAGCATCAGGGTAAAAATTTTAAGTTGGAACTAACCAGGAATCCCTTTAATCACACAAATTTCACATAAACCAATTCTATGCTTTATTTTGCACTCACCATAAATCTTACTATATCTGCAAGTGAATAAAAGCTAATGGTATTTTTTTTCAAATAACCCATTTCGCACCACTGCTTTGCGACATGAAAGTACTATTGTGGTCAGTCCACCAGCTAAGACTTCATTTCACACTGTCCAATTACATAATTCTTTGAAAACGCATGATTCGATTCACCCGGTTCCTGTGATGTTTCTAAGGGAATGCTCTGGTTGTCTTCAAAGCTTATATATACTTCAAAGAAGAATGGTTTATTTTGGATTTTCTTAGAATAAGATCCAATTTGAAAAAAACCCATTCCCGATGGAGCATCAGCTTTGAGGTCAAAATCATTCGATAATTTACACAGACAGACATGCCGCATCTGGTATAATAGAAGAACATCTTTTCATTTTACTAACCGCTGCCTCTTACTATCTTCACCTAAGGTTTTTCCCGAGATTTATAAGGATGGGATGAACAGAAAAACACTCACGAGGAAGGTTACCCAGTGGTAACCAACAAATCATTTAAAAAATTAACTTAAAATATAGATTGAAAAGCAGAGAATACGATGGAATCGTCAATTTGCCCGAATGGTGCAATTTGAAGCCACAGGAATTAATTGCAGGTGCTTGAATCCCCACAGTTACGCGTGTTTTTTGGCTTGCGTCTTGCAACCCAACACTTCACACAAACGCAACGCTTCCCTCGTCAGCTCAGCGCTTGGCGTGGATGATGTTCTTTTTTCTTGGTGGTGTAGTCCAATTCATAAACTCAAAACTATAATGGCTGAGATTGGTATATTGTTGTTCACTATCCTATAAATCCTATACCATAGTTTTCATTACCGACTTTATTTTTATCATCCAACCAACGAGATTAGTAACGGTGTAGCCAACAACATATCTATTGAGCCATTGAGAAAAAAAAATCACGCATGAATGTACTATGTCCTAACTGACTGATCTTTAGAGTGTGTACAAGCCCACGTATTGTATCAGTAGAATGAAGAATACGCGCATAGAATTCAACGAATTTACGTTCAAACTTTATTATTCTCTGAGTTTTTCAAGGTGAATATAAAGATGCTTTAATATTGTCACGGTTTTTATAGAAGCACCTAATTGGTGAAAATTCAGGGCTTATAAGATTTCTCCACAATAAAAATAATTTTGATCTTCTGTAAAGCAAAGTTCTAAAAATGAAATATAAAAGCGCATCTCACCTGAAGAAACCAGAGTAGACGACAAAAACCCTAAATTCTTAAGAACTGGTATATAAATAGCGTTTTAGTTTGTCGGCCTGGACTGTGCACTTAAATGAAATTCTATGTGGCAGATTGAAGCTTTAGTTGAAACATTTGTGTCTGCGGTAGAAAGTATATAAATTTTGATTAAGTCATATTTCGGTAGAGGTAAAAAAACGAGTAAAAAAGTTAAATTTGTGTACATTTTAATATAAAAAGAGAAATGAGTTGATAGAAGTTCTTCAATTATTTTTAAAATTAAAGCGTGACCACTAAAAGCTTGCGATTCTACAGTAGTTTTTTTTCCACGAAAGCATAATCTTTGCGCTAATATGAAGTCAACGTACGTTTTACTAATACAGATATAAACACGTGCATGAGTCACTCGTAAGTATAGTTATTCATGTCTATCCAAACGCTACCTGGAAGCTTCTCAAAATAACTTATTCCAGATTTGAAAAACAAAACACCAGTCATCTTTATTAGGATTTACATATTAGTTTTAAATTCTTAGAATTTTCGTCTACTTTTCGTTTAACTGCTTTGCATATGGTGTCAAAAGATTCAGGAAAATCCAAAATAGTAAGTTTTTCTGGGTCGTAGAACGAATAATAATGGTTAATACCAACAAATATTTAGATTCAACTGTGTCCTCGATGTGTTGTTAATGCAACTCGTCCTCTAAATGACTTAGCAATATGACCTAGGAAACAATAAATTATTTTCGCCGTTGTGATCAAAATCTTCTCCAACACTGACAAACAATTTTTCTATGTTCATACAATAGATTGGGTAACAACTTTAACCGAATTCATTTAAGTTAAAAGCAGAACATCTGAAATGAATTTGACAAATGCTTACAGACAAAATATAATTTAGGACTGGGTAATGAAACAAAGACAGGAGGCATAATGAAAAAGAAACCAGCTTGTAGTGAATTGTATTTTTTACAGTTTAAATGTAATTCAGATGCCAGTAAAAACCCAGAGAAAGTAGTGAGATCTGTCTATTAAACAGTTATGAAAGCGAAAATAATAATAAAGAATATTGAAATAAATGATGCTTTCGAGCTGCATCTACCAGAACAAAACTTTTAATTAGATTTTGTTCAGAGAAATGCAAGCGAACATTTACTTAGATGTTGAATCAACAGGAGAATGAATGGGCTCCCCTGCTTTAGCTGGGATTCTGCTTTCACTTTGGAGAAATTCGCACATTCAGAGAAAAGCCTTTAATAGTTCTTTATTGTTAGCAGTACACAAAATCTACAGAATCTTCAATTACATTCTTCTAACATTTTGTCAGCTTGTTAGCCAAATACACATTTCAGTGCATTATCAACTTGATAATTGCACATTTCTCAAATCTAAGTTGCCTTGATGAATTCTTACAATAGTTACCTATAATAATGGAAAACAACTGATCAACAATTCAACGAATGAATATGAAAGGAAGAAGAATTATTTTTAAATTTTTGTAATACTATAGTCAAGAAAAACGTATAGAAAGAAAAGAAAATACATTATAATTAATAACTCATAACTCATAAATCTCTGTATGAAAGTATAAATGAGAGAATAATTGAGCGAAGCATGTTATTAGGCTTTCGGTTTTCCGTAATTCTTTCTTCTTTGATCATTTATATAATCAGTAAATTTGATTGATGTGCTTTGTTACGGCAGTGGAAAAATACAAGGAAGTAATTTTGTTTTTTCATGACCAATAATCAACAAAATCAATAATTTGCAAGAAATTCCAAATGAAATATGCAAAATCAATATTTGATTCGAGTCGACAAAAGACTTGGGTCAGTTTCATCTTGTTTTTTGTATAGTTATCCAAAAATATTTTATGCTAGTGAAATATTTATTTAAAAAATCACATTCTTACAATGCGATATAAATTGCACAAGAATACATGCCAAATCAGTCGTCCTTTAATTTGGTTTGTAATTGTCAAATGCATTTTGCTAATTTTGACAAGAATTCGAAACGACACAACTTTAACTACGACCTTGGTAGAGCTTTTGCTTTATACTTTTCACAAATTTAAGTACTTCAAGCATCAAACGACTTTTGACAGAATGAAATATTTTAATAAACTTTTATGCAAACAAATTTTGCAGAATGATGTTCTTTTTCATGTGCATCGCCCAACTCCAAGAAATCCCAGATCAAAGCGAAAATCATTTTAATAAATAAACTAGCAGAAAGTTGTTAAGGCACTAGTAATTTATTAACACAAGCACACGTGGAGTTTTAAGAGCTAAATGAGATGCTTGTTTCATAAAATATGTAAACAAATTTTTGCATAATATTTTAAAAGTTTGATAAAGTCACATATATTCTGAGAACAAGTATGATTCATATGCATGACTTCAAAAACGTCAGTCAACATTGTTTACATTTGCAAGTAGCAAGCAAAATGCTGCTATTTTATAACTCAGATTTAATTTAAAAAACTTCTGATGTGCTAGTCAAGTGAACATGATACAGATAAAATTTTAAAAGAAATTAATTTGAATGAAACATTTCATTCGCAAAACTTCATAAATTGAGACAAGTTTGACGTCGTTCAAAACCCTTATTTAATTTAACGTATATTCTAAACAAAATTGAATGCTCTCGTAACAAAATATTATGTTTAAAAACATCAAAGCAATTTACCACGCCGAGTTGTAATTGTGTTTTCATCAACAAAACAGATTGAAATGAAACAAATTGCAATTTTTCAGCAAAAAGGATAAAACTAACCTGAGCTTATTCTGTACTGTTTAGAAAAAATGTAACTGAAATGACTGTTAGTAATACTTTCAAAAGGAACAAAATGAAAATTCTATTCTTAGGATCTCTTTGCTCTCGTTTGGATCAACACTGACACATCCTCTTTTCATCATATCCCACCGAGTTCTCTTTTAATGCTTCTAGTTTTTTCCAAAGAGAGATGGAAACCCAGGTGAGCAAAAAAAATCTGTCGGTGACACTGCCCCTTAAGTATATATGGTCAGATGTCCGTCTGCTTTTGACAAGGTCCGATTATTTTAGATACGAATATCTATCCACATATCCAAAAAAATATTTTGCTGACCAAAAGTACGAAGCTGTATAATTTTTTTTCACTACGACGAAACCTGCGTGTTATATTGCAAGCTTATGCGTCAAACTACAAGCACTATTAAAAACCAATAACCATAAAGAGGCATAAGTAATTTTTATTTTGTTGAAGTTAGCGAGATTCATTCCAGGAAGGTCAATTATGCGTACACATGGGGTCTATATAAGTTTAGTTGCATTTACTCGCGAAAAAACAAAATCAGATGAACCGGAGGTGAATTTAATTTGTTTCGTAAGAAAATTGAATAAATTGGTTCCGGTTTTAATTTTTTTGCATGATTTTCAATATTTGAGAAAGCTGACCTGCAAGCTGGTAAATAATGCATGGTTGGATCACAAAACTGAAATCATGTATTTACAATTGGATTTGCAATACTAAGAAGCACTTGCGGTTGCACGTGCCAAAAACCTTTTACATGGATTTTTACGAGATTTGATGCATTTTACGAAAAGCAGTTGCATATAAAACTTACATTTAAAAAATCCTACCGTCCTATTCCACAAATCAATATTTTCACTCGTAATACTCCTCTTTTCAGTAATGCTCTTTGAAAGAAAAAGTACCATCAAAACTATAGTAGACTTCCCAACCTGTCATTGAAAGCATCATATTGTCGAGATTTCTTGAAAAATGACAAAATTGAATGTATAACCTATTGATAAAAGGAAAATCATATTCTATTGGTATATAAATAACTTGATGAAATTTTATTTGTTTAGCGCAACAAGGAGAACTTCCTTAAGCATAGAAATAAAACTGACAAAAACATAAACTACAATACGTAGAAACATCGATTGTCACTTATTTTTGTAAACATTTATATTTTCTCACTACCTACTTTTCCACGGAATATTTGTTCCTCACAAGGGATTCAATCATCAAATACACTCATCTGCATAAGACGTTATTATTTCGTTCATAATATCATTTCTTTTTAGAGTTGGCTGTGCTAACGGCTAAAGCTTTTTAAATGTAGGTCCAATGACAAGTTAAATGTCAAATACATTTTTCGAATGACTGGCAGAATGTTCATGTGACAAAAGCACATACAGTTGAAGCTTGATATAAGGGGCAATCAAGGGAGAGGTGAATTTTGTCTCTTATAGCTATTGTCCACTACATATATTGTGGACATGGCAGCTATATATGTATTTTCGCCGTAGTACCCATGGATATTTAAACTTCACATGTTTGGCTGGATTGGTAGTCATTGAAATAGGTATGTTTGCTGATAAAAGTAAAATATATTGCCGTTTATGATGATTTTGTTGCTTCCAACCTTAGCTGTAGAAAAAAGTACGAGTAAAAAGGTATAGCTACATAGTGTCCACTACATGGCCATAGTTTAACACGCAACTGCCCATTTATTTTACAGGGAAAATAAAATCTGTCCACTACAGCTACTTGACCACTATATAGCTGTCAAGCGTCAACTGTAGTTTTGGCCATTCCAGCACGTGCAAAAATGCAAAATAATTTCCGCAAAAGGTTTTTATCTGAATGAAATATAAATTACGCAGCGAGACCTTAAATGCTTACTTTTAGTCGACAAGTTTCTTTCAGTAAAAAGTAATTGGAACGTAAGTTTTTGGTGAGGCGCGAGGAACTTTAAAAAGGGAAATGTGGAAATGTGGGAAGTAATCTAGAGTACAGTGTGTTCCAATTCGGACCTGGAAATTCTTACATGCATCTCTGATACGCGGTTTCTCTGACCCCTTATTTTCATAGAAAATCCCTGATTTTTTTCTCGAAAAAATCCGTTTTTTTTCAATCCCTGATGAATCAAAAAAGTTTTTCCGAAAATCCCTACTTCTTCGGGAAATCCCTGATTTTAAAATCATATCCGCGATGAGCAATTCAAAACTCAAAAACCCTGAAAATTAGATTTTGGATCCCTGATTTCCCTGCTACGTCGTAGCTGAGTACGTACGTGAGTAGCGTAAGAATTTCCATGTCCGTACCTATTAAAATGAGGGATCAAAGAACATCAAAGAAATTGCATGATCCTTTTGACAAACACAAAAAACACATATGGGATTAGTATACAGTGAAAATTCCCAATCTTTCATGTATTTACTGACATGTCACTATTAAACGCATACTGGAAGGCGTTAAAGCATTCAGTTTCGTATGATGAAACAAGCATATTATTTGTCCATTCCCAGAATTTTATATAAATAGGTAGTAAGCCTATCAAATTTTTATTTATATGCTCGGTTGCCAAAGCGGTAAAGGGAAGAACAATCGTAGAAAGCTTAAGATTTTTATCTACATGCCAACAATCTTTTTAATGTATTTATGCCATGTCATTGTATTTCTTAATCTCATGCATAAGAAAATCACATCAATAAATCTGGTCTGAAGAGAATTCAAAATTTGCTAATTGGATTTTATTTTACATATAATTTATTTTAATTAGAAAATATTCAAATATTATACTTAGCACACTTTTTAGTATTACCGGTTGGGAAAATCGTTTTCGTCACTAACCAGTTACTCATTCGTCACCTTATTTTTTCTCAGTCATCAAAAGGTGACAAT
>JAQIXW010004522.1:0-11472 GCA_034700685.1 Willowsia buskii
TACGATCAGTAAAAACGGCTAATTTTTACATTTTCGTAATCTACGCATCCAAAAACCATATCCTGCAAATTTTCAGCAAAATCGGTGACAAAAAGTTGGGGGTCACTGATCCGTCCAGACAAAGTGGATGGCTCTTTACATAAATTAAAAGTTATTATTTAAAAACTTGACTAAACCATTAACTAAGATATGGGCCTTATCAATATTTCCTGTTTTTCACGAATAGTCAATTCTGTGATTTAGGCCCTTGTTGTCATTGAATTTTTGATTCAGATTGAATGATTTAGACTGTTGTAATACTGTCAACTTTTTGATTCAATCCGTTGTGATACAAGCCACTTTTTGATTTACTCCGTTGTGATACTAACCACTTTTTGATTTAGGACCTTGTGCTTTATCAACGACGATGTGCATATAAATTTTCGTAGTCTTAATAATTATTTGAGAACACTTGACATATGAATGTCAGAGTAATCTCAATCTAATACATCAAATAAGAGAAAATATGAGGAAATAAGTTAAAAATTCAAAATTTAACAAATGAAATTAGTGGTTGATAGTTTTTTCTCAAATGGCGATTTCTGGGCAAATTATTCCAAAATTGTCTGAATTTAGGATCCTTAAGACAAGGAAATGAAAAATACATAAATGCAGACAATTCTAGAGGCCCCACTGTTACAAAATAACTTTTTTGTGACTTTTTACCTTCTTTTGTCTATTAGTTGAAATTTCAAAAGTAATGCGTTAATGCGCTATGTTCTGTGCGAAGCAAAATATTTAGTAGAAACAAAAGATAAAGTTTATTTTTCTGAAGATACAAATTATGCTTTTGTGAAAAACCTTCCAGGCTTTATATGTATTTTAATTACGTAAATTAATTAAGTTAAATTATCAGGCGGCATGGATTCATTTATTTAAGTAAAGAACAACTGAAGCACGAATTTGTTTTGTAAAAAAATAGAAACTTTTACTTGATTAAATTTTGCAAGCTTATAAAATGACTGGTAAATAAGTTATGATCTTGGATCCAAATTACCTGTAATTGTAAAATATCCCCAACGAGATTCCGAGGGATAGTAACGAAAGTACTGATCCATAAAATAAAACATGCTGAATAGCAGGACCCAATGTGTCGTAGACTTTCTGTGGAAAACCAACAATACAACAAAAAAACTGCGCGTTTTCGAATTTTGATGCTCCTCCACAGAAATTGGTGAATATATTTGGATATTATATAGTTGGGATTTAACCAAGTTTTTTATGCTCTATCAACCTGTTGTAGCAATGTTTCAAAATTAGAAAGTCAACTCCGTCTTCCCTATATGAGATGATTTTACTTAATTTCTTTTGTTTATTAAACAGTTTGTAATTAACTATTCAGCTAATAAGCATTTCAATGACACAAGCTAATTTCATCGTTCATGATTTGGATGATGCAACTACATGCGATAGGGCAAATATTTTTGCAGGCTTAAGTGAATTTGAAAGGAAAAGGTGAGAATTAGTATTTTTGATGGATACGTAAAGTCGTTCAAGTACATTATGTACGGAAATTTAATAATATGAAATTAAAATGTTCCGTGCATGATTTTATTGAAACAACAAACATCAAAGAGTGTTTTGGTGGGCACATTGGAATCAAATTCTATTGGATGCAGTGGAGACTACAAGTTGATTATGTAAAACTTATGATTTTTGGTAATCAAGAAACTCTTACAGATTTTTCCCGTAGCTCTCTAAAAGATCTTTCGCAATCATCGTAAATCGTTAAGCCCTCATCAGCCCAACTTCCATTTCCAAGACAGACACGTTTAGCAGTACCTACATTTATAAAGGTAAAGTATCCACCCATTTTTTTAAGAACGTTAAAACTTCACACAATTTTTGTCACTCTTTACAAAAATTATGGCTCGAAATGTTCTCCAATACCTTGAAGCTCAGACGCGTAGTTTGGATGCGACTCCTTAAAAATTTCGGAACAAGTTCTGCTAACCACTCGCCCAGAAATTGTATTTGGCCAACAGTACACATTGTCCCACATGCTAGCACAATAGTATCCTTTAAAATAATTAAATATTCTTTGAAGAAATAAACTGTCACATGAATCTTGCAAAGAATAGCATTATGCATGAACGCACCTGAGTAGTATTTGTTTGCTTCATGTGTATATTTTTGAACCGAATCTTGTTCACACTCACTGCTTGAGCTGAATCCACTTATGTGGTTGCGAGACATTGTAACTGGCTTATCTAAAATATTTTCAATATTACTTCATTAAAAAGGATTTAACACACAATGAAAGTATGTAGTGCTATCTTTTATAACTTTCCTTTTAGTTACGGCTTTATCTGTGTCTTTTTGCAATCGCAACATTAATTACGAGCAGAAGTAGCTCTAGCGCTTACAACAACCGTAAGCTGCTAGAAAAACATATCTCATATGCAAAAGCAACTTGATCTATAGAAACGTTTTATAGTAGAAAAAGAAAAAAACCGCAATAAAATGGGAAGTAACATTGTTTTGTTATTTGCTTTCACCACAGCATACGCACATGTCTGCTCCTTATTTGTGATCAATTCTACTTGTGAGATTTCCTGCTCTAGACACATGTTGTTCATGACAGTGTCATCAGCTTGGCTTATGTAAGCCCAAAATTGCAACTTCCTTGTCAAAAAAGGCAAGAAAGCACTTGAGAAATAAGAATACCACAATATAGTGACGTACCAGTTAGATTTAGAAGTTTGATAGGATATAGGATTTTTTTCCACTACACTTTTTCCCCAGACACTTTCCCGTTGTTTATTCTTTCTCCAGGATAATTTTTCCACGGTACTAATTTTTTCTGGTCATTCTAATATTTAAGGAGAATTTTTACAAGTCATTTGTAGACTTTTATTTTATGCATGTCATATCAACACATAGGAACTGTGTCTGGGTATTATGTAACTACGATATGTAATTCGCAATTTCGCAACTTGGATGTCTGCAATACAAAGTTTTACTCTGTGTGTGTCAATGTGTTTAGAATATCCCTATGTTCAAGATCATAGTATCGCTCGACATGAGATTTAATATTACCATATCCATAATTAACCCGAATCTTTACTTATATTCTGAAGTTCATTATATACTTAACAATTGGTCTTTTTCGACCCTCGGGATATTTTTACGGCCAGTGGGGAAAAACTATTAGCCATTAAAGTGAAAAAATTGTATGCTTTTTTTGAACTTATCTTATACGAAGGAAACCGTAATAGACCGTAACCGTGATCCGAGATAAGTCTAGTCTAATGCACAGATCTCATAGGTATAGGCATTCTAATGAATATATATTTTTAGGTCAAAATGGTCAGTTTGAACATATTAGCAATTTTATGAAAAGTTTCTCCTTTTGCAAAACTGTACCTTGGCAAAAACTACTACGAGTAAATTTGTCACAGGGAAAATTTTCTTGGGGGAAAAATAAATGGGGAGAAAGTGTCCGGGGAAAAAGTGTAGTGGAGAGAGTCCAAAACCCACAAATATATAGCCCGTATATATTTCATATATACAGACTTCCCAATCAAGATGATGTAGGAAGTTTCATATTTTTTGTCCAGTTTTGGAGATATGAAATAAATATATCGTAAGTATCATCCCTTCGTCATATAACAATTTTCGACATTTGTAATAGGAATATTGCACAATGGTATCTTTTACGTAGCAAATACTCAGTATTTCTGGAGAAGTCGTAAGATGAAAGATCAGAAAAACAAATCAGGATTAATTTGGAAAAAAAGATCAAAGACAGAAATCTAATATATGTTTAAGAACTTGATGTATTTCATTCTATTTTTATATGTTTTGCTGTATTTCGACAAATATTTTGATGCATGTTTTCCAACAAATGTGTCTAATGGTAATAGTAACAATTCATGGATTCCTGTGGACTGCCTAATAGATCAAATCATATTGATGTCTCGACATGTGTAAAAATCACCATGACTTAACTAACTCTTATGAGTTTCGATCAAGCTCATGATATAATTTGTATAATTTTTACCTGACGTATGTTCAAAATTCGTAAAAGTCATCATCTTCATCTCCAACACAGTTTTTTGGAAGGCGAAATTCTCTTTAAAACTAGTCATTAACTAAACTTAATTACCAGTTGTAAACTTTGACATTTCTAGTTCAGACTACACAGCAGTAAATGTATAAATGGTTTAGTGTAAAACCCGTGTTTTTCGATTTCGATTTAAATACAGAATTGGTTGGGTCCCAAGCACCCCAGAATCGCGACAATGGAATATTTTTAAATAAAAGATATATGCAATATTCACATTTCACAAGGTATTTTATTCTACTTGTTGACTAGATAAAAATAGTTATATTGACTGAAGTCAATTGAAAGGTTGGTAAAGAATTTTGGAATGGAATGTTAAGGAAACATCTTTTCATTTCATGTCGAATAGAATTTATTCGTTTCTCTTCTTTCAAGTGTTCTTTGTAAATAACTTTCCAAAAGAAATTTCAACAAAAAAACTTTTTGCATACTTTAACTCTTACTAAATACCTAACAACATAAGAAAGAAAGTGGAGCATGTTTGTTCTGTCCCCGTTTTTGCTCACATAACATTCAAATAAATTTATGCGAACATCTTTGTAAGTAATTCATGCTTTCTCTGCAAACACAATGGTGTGCATTACTTGTGCAGCACTAGAAGTAATAAAATAATTGGATTTGAATGCTTGCATATGGCGTATTATATATGTACAACAACCAAAACTACTCTTATGGCTGCTTCATATTTAAAAGCCATATAAGTTGCAACGAATGTCAAACGTTTTTAGCTTAAAAATTTGGGTGCGTAATTTAAGTGGTGCTACGTATTTACCAGTAAAAAATAAAGAAACAAACAGGTTTCTAATTAAATTTAAAAATATCCGCACATTAAATTACATAGGACTGTGCTATTACAGTTGAAATAGAACTCAATTACTGAATTCTACTGCAGCTTTTTTTAAAGTGTGCGGGGCAATCCTCACACAATATTTTACAAATGTCAGCATTTACACTGAATTTGAAGCCTATGCCTCGATTTTAACTATGTTTAACAAACATGGTATAATATATTGCAAAGGAAAACACTAAAATGTAGCATTGTTACTATTGTATTTTCTAGCTAAGGTTTCTCGTTAGTTAGTTAACACAAACATATGGACTGATTTCCAGATTCCTAAAAGTTGATTGCTTACAAAGTATTGCCAAAAAGACAACATATTCAACAAATTCTAGCAAAGATTAGACACCTACATGCATAAATTATATCGCAAATAAAAAATCACCTGATTTTTGAATGGTATTGGTTTTGGAAAGCAGAGTTTCTGAGGGTCTCTAATGTTTAAAGTAAACCTAAAGTAATGCAAAAAGAAGCTGATGGAATTTATGCACATTGTGGGAATTTGCAGCAAGAACGTTGTTTTAAAAGCTGTGATGCTTATGCAGTAATTCTGACAACATCAGAAGAAGAAGGATCTGTTGCTGCTGCCAAAGATCTGACAAAAACAGAATAAATCACTTTACCTAAATATAAATGCACAGTAACCAACCTTAAAGGAAAATACATAATACTGAACAACTCCACCTGAAGTAAGCTCAATTGGAGAGTCTAGACCACAACACCACAAGTTGACTCCACTTGTATTGCAAACAATTGTTTTTCTCTGAAAAATTTCATCTTCAAATATGGAAGTTATTTGGGAAAAGTTGCGTAACCACAAATCCTCTTACTAAGAGAAGAGTATCATTTCTAAAATATTTGTTTCGTCACAACACGTAAACAAATAAATACTTATAGAATTTGTTGTTGGTTTCAAAATAAATTTATGCTTAATACTCCATTTTATTTTAAAAGATTATGTAACAAGCAAGCGTGATTTGCAACATTTCTCACAAGAACGTCCATCTCATTTGACCTGCTATTATTTCTGAAGTGATACGATCAAGCTTGTCTCAGTTTCCAGGTCGGTTTAGTAATATTTTTTTAATGCCAGTTTATTTTCTGTATTTTCTGTATGCTTAGCTTTTGTTCAGATACTTCATTTTTGAGAAAAGCAAAAATTTTGTTAACTATTCTGCCTCAGGTCACTGAATAAATATTTTGCTTAAAGCTTTTATGCATTACATATAGTGGACATTTCCACTGCATAGATATTACTCACGTCTACTGAATAGAAAGGTTATCTTAAGGAACAAATTTATTGCAATATTACTAGGATAATATTATTCTTCGTTGCTTTTTCCATGACATTACACAGGTAAAATTTCGCTGACTGAATATTAGTGCATGATCTCATGCTGTGCTCAAGGCTTATAACTATCTTGCTGTAAAGCATTTACCCAAGTGAAAGTATGAGAAAATGTTGGGCAGTATTAGTACTGTCCTCGATGAAGATGTAACTAGCTCATGCTTTGTAGGTAAATTCTTGCCCTGATAGTTATAGAAAGCCTTTAGTTATGCATGCATTACAGGAAAGATAATATTTTATTAGTAATAAATCAATTCTGACTATTTAGCTTTGACACCGTTTTCAAAAGACATTGTGATTGAACTTTATAAATTAGAGATATTATTTTTTAGCTTCGTGTGCAACAACGCGTGGAATACTATATTCGCTATGTTAAAATAAGCTAGATTTCATATATTATCAGAAGATAAGAAACCATATAAGTTAATTATATATAGTAATGATAATTATTGATACTGGTGGAAATCAGAAATCAGGCTTACCTGGTTCGGAAAAATTGAAGGATGAGCTAAACATTTTTCTGCTTTCTCCAAAGGAGATTATATGCTTGTAACTTACTTCCAGCTGTACTAGATCCTTTCCAAGCTCCTTTCCTTGTGTAATTGAGAGAGGAAACAGGAGTCCTGCTTTGTAGAACTCTACAGGCATACTGACTAGTGTTGGAAAATGCGATATGCTTTTTGACAAAGAATATCGGAGAGGTGAGTAAATTCATGCGCATGTGACTGAAACCAATTCACAATTTTCTATAGAGAAAGAAACATAACAATCTGTATCATCCTTAGGTTGCTTCTTTCTTTAGGAATAATTGAAGTGTTTTGAATCTCGTCAGAGTTCTGTGACTTTCACTATTGATTTTATTACAAAAAAACAAATCAAGTTGCCAGTTGTCCCTAGAGTAATTTATAGGTGGTTGAAGTGTTTATGTGCAAATGAATGAATTGGCTATACTTAAAAAAGTTTCAGATCTCAGACAACAGCAGTCCCACGTATACCAACATATACTGACTAGAATGTGAAAATATAGTTTTCTCTTTTTAAAAGCAACGCCAATAATTAAACCTCATATTGTCAATTATAAAAAGCGTCTTTTTATTCTTAATTGTTTCCATAATTTTGCACAAATTCGTAAGCACTTTCTATCAAAAGCTTGTTTGCAACACATTTAAGCGGTACAAGTTTTGTTATCTGAAATTTTCAATAGAATATTCCATTTGATGAATGAATACCTCTCAGTAATTTTCCTTATACATAGTATTCTAATTTATTGCCAGATTTAAACTCGTTTTGCAAAAAGAAATAGTAACTCCTTTGTTTCCTTAAATTTAATTGCTTAAAAACTGTTTTTAAAATAGAAAGAAATAATCATAGAATTCGTGTGAAGGTTTGACACTTGCATATATAAAATACTTGTAAGTCAACGAATGGTTTATTGCAGACAATAATTTGCTACGAAATGACGCCTAGATTATCGGTATATAAAGGAAAGGTTAGCTAGTTAGTTTTCTAGGAAATATTGCACATGATAGCTTATTAAAAAGACGAGGAAAAACAAGAAAAAGGACCTATAAATGTATTTAAAATGGACATCCTGTAAAAACCTTTACAAATTTTCTAAAAAATATTTCTCCTTCGCCACAGATCAGTAATGAAAATATATAGGTAACAAATGACATCACATGTTCATTTCTGTCAAACATTTAATAACATTTTTAAACCACATGCATTTGTGCAGAGAGGATAATATAGGTCAAGTCAATATAAGTTTTTTATAAATCACAAAATTTGGATAGGTTACCCTTAATTATCCTTTCAATTTGTACAGCGATTCGATTTCTGATTTAAAAATCAATAAAATTAAGAAACTGCATTTTTACTTTTCGCCTCCAAATGACAACTTGTTTATTTTGAATAAAAAAATTGTCATTAAAAAAAGTTGGACCCTAAAAAGACTGATGTTTGCAATAATCGTTGGCTTCTCATCTCTGAATTTTAAATAGAATTCGTCTTGGAAAGCAGAGTTTTCAAGGGTCACTAATGTACAAACGCAAACAGGAATAAAGCCAATATATATTATATATTTATATGCATTATGTTGAATCTGCAGCTACAACGTTGCATTAAAAACCGGTATACCGTACTTCCGGTAACATCAGAAGAAGATGCCAAAAGCAGAAATGAAGAATGCGTCAATATACTTGCAAATAAGTACATACTACCAACCAAAACGTTAAACATGCTCTACTCAAGGAATCAACTTGAAATAAGTTTAAGCAGGAGTATAGACCACATGTTGATTCAGCTTTTTTTATTTTTGTTTGATATGCATGTAAACAAGCTTTTACATCAATTACTTTCTTTTGGAGTTTTTTCGATCGGGTATTAATGCATAAAATCACAAATATCGAATATTATGGCTGTTCTTTCAATAATATTTTAGTTAGGCTTTTGCAAACCCCGCATCAGAATGTTTTCCACTAAATGGTAAGCCCATATTCACTATTCATATTCAAACATACTGGATGCTCTTGAATGCTGATTTGGTTTTACGATTGACTGGATTTGTGTCTGTGTCATTTTACTTGTGACTTACGAATATCCTGAAAACACTTGAAATTGTTAGGGAGCATGGGGAATAGAGAAATATGCATAACACTATAAAAACAACATGACATCATCCCATAATCATTGGGAGACTTTTTGCTGGATCAAAAAGTTACAGATTCTTTTTCAACTTCATCAAAAGTCAAGTCAAAATCATAAATAATGATGCCTCATTTTGCCAAGACTTTTCACTTTCCCTTTCACCACTTTTGTTTTGGAAACAAGCCCACCCACACACTCTGTGATGATCAACTTTTCAACTGTGGAAGTCAACATGGAAGCTAACAAATAAAAGTCTTGCCACTAGTTCCATTTCTGAGCTGGGAAGAAAGGAAACCGTTTTTCCTTCCGTTATCTGGATGCTTTAAAGGTTTAGAGGACATTATATTTTTTAATGCACAACAGCGTGAAACCGGAAGCTGAACTATTTGACATTGTTTATTTGAAGAATATGAGTCTCTGAATGGATTATAGACCTCTACCGTCAGATTTATGAATTTCTACTTAACGTATAAAAACAAATGTACGTAATTCAGTTCCGAAATTATTCTCAACCCGTGAAAAGTGCTAAAAAATCAAGTACAAAGTTTAAACCACTTTCCTTCTCTTTTCCTTTAGTTCTCCTTTGCTTCATCTGGCAATGAGTGTCTGGTTCAGTTTGACCTAATGAAGAAATCACGGGATAAATGAATTTTCATAATTTACAGAAAGTAACAACACAAAATGTGGACCATTGAGTCGAGTTATGTGTACTGTCACCTGCATAGCACCATTTCACCGTTTTATTTATATACAATTTGAAAGCTATTTCAAAACATATATATGTATATCCTCTTGTAAGCAATTGTGCAGAGATATAGCCTGTGATTTTGTTCACAAGACAGCTACCTTACCAACAAACTTTGATGATATTTTCAGGTATTATATTGACCACAAATTTATCCAAGTTTTGTACACCAATTATTTCCATTCAAAAAACATTTCATGTCACGTAATCCATCGGGGACTACATTTGTGCGCCGTTCCAATTAAATGATGCACTAAATTTTCATTTCCTTTTTTTCTAGTTACCACGTATCTAAGATATACCCACACAAAAACTTCAAGCTTAATGCAAATTGACAAAACCTCTTACAATCCTTACATTTCATAAGAGACCTGTTAAGCTTGTGTGCTAAACTGCAAATGCTCTTTCAACTTCTCAAGTCATCCTTGAGACATAAGTTGCTCTAGGCACACAAATATGTTTTTGCAATGGTAAAAGCAAGCCATCTGGGAACATACATGAACAGTGATAAAAAGTTCACTCTTATCCCAAGATCAGTTCCGCTTCTAACCTTGAACGACACACAAGTCTTTCTTTCTCCGTCGTTGTTATCTATATGAGTACTATGCAATGCACACGTAAAATGAGCTGAACTAAATGAGAAGATAGTCTTTCAGGAAAATGCATTTCAATTCCACGAATAAAGTTTCACTACACTATACATAAAATTATTGCCAAGATTGTTTATCTATCCTAAAAAAGGTGCATATATGCTGAAATTTGTGAAATAATTTTTAAAACGGATTTCAATGCTCGCATTAAACATTCAACTGATTGAAGTGCCTTTTAAATAACTTCTTAGCTTTCCTTGACATTAGATTGACTTGCTACGTCTCCAGGGAAGGTAATCCAGTCTTTTCTCTACTAATAAGAACTAAACAAATAAGAAAAAATCTATTTTACTATAAATCTGTAGAAATTTAATAAAAAATGAGTCTACATGGCTTTTATTGCGCTTACACATTTCCGAAATTCGCAATTTGCAAATTCGTCGTTGTAAAAAACTTGAGCGAAAATCCTCTCATAGTCTAGCATTTCAAAATGCAAGTCCGAGATCTCAAACCGCAAAGCAAGGATCTCTAATTTCTAACATTTCAAAATACAAGTTCGGAAGTTCTTTATATAAATCAGATATAAATCACAATTTTTACATTTGTATTCCAGCATTTCTACCGTAATATAAACTATGCTCAGGCACAAAGTTACAAATGATTGTGATTGGATTCATACTGCGAAAATATTCTAGGGCGATGACAAGGGACAACAGCACATGGTGTGTTCATTTCAATGGTTTTAAAACCATGGCTCATGAAGTCTGATTAAATGCCCAGATTCATGTACTCACAAATTTATTAGATTTAACCGACGTATCATTTCAAGTGACTTTCACATCCCAGTAAATTTAAAGCAATATCTTTACTTCTTAGCGTTGCCGCAAATTCCATCTCAATGAGAGAAAAAATCTTTTGGCGTTAATTACTTTTAAATTGTCAGCTCTTTTTAGTTTAAAATTTTGTCTAGTTTTGCTTAGAATCTAGCGTACTAGACAGGATTAACTTCCAGTCACAGAAGGGCAAAAGTCTACTCGAGATTCGTTCGTTTCAAAAATAATTTAGTTCATCAGAAATCTCCACTGGAATACCAAGAAACGCAAGTTTACATCGACAATGTGTAATGTAATGCCGTTAGCTATTTTATGGTACTAATGTTCTTGAAAGTGAACGTGATTGCATGATAATGCATCACGCATT